>VZTG01005248.1:4346330-4629654 GCA_013397845.1 Melanocharis versteri | reverse complement strand
TTTTTTTTTTTTTTTTTTTTGCAAAGCTCTTTAGCTCCTTTGGAACTAGAGAAGTGTTGAGAAGTAGTATTTTTTTTCATTTTTTCATGTCAGCCTTTTTTTTTAAGACAGCCTTTAATTCCAAACATACTCTTCTAAGTATATTAATATTCAAAAACTGACCAATAGATATAAATTATTACCAGTTGAAATATTGGAATAGCTAATCCACTGATCAGAGGAGTTCATAGAAAAGAAATTTAACATAATCTGATCTGTGTATCAGATTCTCATGAAATAAAATAATGAAATGGTGGTGAGGGCAAGAGGAGTAGTTAATTCCTTCTCTAGAGAAAGTTGGGGAAAGTTCTTCCTCTTTATTTGGAATACATGGAGCAGCTGACTATTACCTCTAATTTCCGGTAGATTGTAAAACCATTTGAACAGCAACTATTCACAGTAAAAAAACTCTGAATCTGAGTTCATTGCTGAGTGATAATGGCATTTATTCCATCTCTGAAAACTTTCTTACCATGTACCTTCATACTCTGAAGCCCTTTAGTCCTTTGTGTACCATGTCTTACCATTTTCTCCAGTACATGTTCTCCCATTTGTGATGGTGTTCCCTCAAAACAGTCACATGCCCCAGACAGACAAATTGACTTTAGCTTGGTGTACAGTAGATCTCCAGAGCCAGACTTGTGCCTTGCATAGTCTCTTCTCATTTGTGGGAAGACAGTTTTTGATAAGGAATTTACTGAAGTACTTTGATATTTCTATATAAAAATGCAGATATGTGCTTGTGAATTCATAAAAATAAATTTCTTTTGTAAGGAGCTATGTGTATTGAAGTTATAAAGATAGGTTTCATATTTAATAACATACTAATTTAGGAAAAAAAAAAAGTAGATCAATAAAAATAACTTACCACAATAGTTCGAGGATTGTCATGCATACAGAGCAGAAAATTTGATAAGGTTCCAGCACAGAGTGGCTTTGTGACACTGTTTATTTTTTTCAGCCAAGAAAAAAATGCTTTCATTTCTTTCTGAAAGGAACCCTTTCCTGGATTTTAGACATAATATGCTGGCTTCTGTGCTTTTATAAAGATGTGTTTGAGCTTGTTGAGATATCTTTCAAAGAAGAGGTATACTCAGGGGTAGCTTACAGACAGATTCTCTGGAGAAGGATTGAAATGGATGTGTAAAATTTAGAAAAAAGACTACCATTTTTATGCCTTTTGTAAATGCTACCCATATTTATTCCAGGACAATAAAATTGTTACAAGCTTGTGGAATTTATAAATATGTGCCTGTACAATTTTATTTCTATGTAAAATAGTATCCACACCAGAGTAATATGTACAGTGTGTATCTACACTTCTATAATAGCTTGAAATGAAGGTAGGTTGAATGCTAAGATGTAATGGCTTATTGTCAGTCTACCAACCAACAAAATGCCAATTTATTTTGGAGAAAATCAATGTCTCACTTGGCCAGCATATGTGTGTATATATGAGTGTGAGAGAGTGTTCAGTTTTGTTCTGATGGCCTACCATAATTTTCTCTCTGATTAACGTCAGACAGCTAAGTTCTGTCTTTTCACCTAGATGCCTCAAGACAAAGAATGGAAGTTTATTTTTGCTTTTAGTCTTACTGATGTAAAGCAAGAAACTTTATGGATTTTACCCTGTATGTATGTTAATAGGAAATGCATGCAGTATGAAGCTTTGAGCACATCACGCATGGCTACAGCTCTTCCAGGCATCCTGCTGGCCCCAACAGTTGCTTTGTCATGTGTTACGTATGATTTGCAGTGTGGGGCTGTAGGATTTTTGTAGTCCTTCAATTTTCTTTCAAAGTGGATCTGGGGTGGGGTAGAGAAAGGTGCTAAAGGCAGGTGGCATTTCAGGAAAAGGGAAGGAGGTACAGCACCAGTGCCCCTGCCAGGTGGGCAGCACAGTTCCCTCCAGCATCCCTCTGCAGGACTGCCTGTCAAACCACAGCCTGTCCAGGGTGTCCCCAGGCCTGGGTCACAGACCAAAAGGCAAAGTTTTGATTATGTCTTATGGAGGGGATCTCCACACACACAGAGCTGCTCCCAGGGCTGTCACAGGAGGGTCATTGGCCCATGAGAGGCTCATCCACACAAACACGAAGGAGCACAGATGTGCAGTGTCAGGGAGAACAACGTCAACGGCCCAGTCAGAGGCAGGGACACTGCCCTGGCTCCTTCCAGGAGAGCTTCAGCACTGATTATGAAACACTTCCAGATGAGTCAACAAGAGCAGACCTTAAGAGGACTGTACAGACTGAGTGACATTACAGGATACAGTGAAGAACATTTAGGGATTGTTCAAAGCTTAGAATGGGTCGTTCAGAGGGAGGAACCAAAGGTGAAGAAAGAGAGGGATGAAGGTGATTAGGTGAGGATCGGGCAAGGGAAAGTAAAAGGATAAGTTAAAAGGGTCTGGATGTGTTTAAACTGGGCTTGCCAGTACCCTTGTCTCACTGTGTCTTGCCCCCAATCACTGCCATCTACCCTGGCATCTCAGTAAACTCCACTTCTTTTTTCCTGGGTGAAGGGGTCTCTATTCTGTGTGCATCTGTGTTAGTGGAGGTCTAGGTGCCAGCAGCTGCAGCTAGAGCAGCTATCAAAGGGCTGGGGCTTCTGGGACCAGCACCTGGCATGAGGATATGCGCATCTGCTGTGAGTGCTGGTAAATATCAAGCTGGACTAGCTCCCAAGTAGATTAAGTGTCTTGGTAGCCATGTTCTGAAGTGGTTGTAAGTCTAGGACAGATGTGTGTGTGTGTCTGGGGAGAGGCTGACTGCTGGAGGCATGAGTACGTGTCAGCTACTGGGGAGACTGTGGAGTCTGGGAATTGCCTCAGACGCTCATTTGTATGCACATGTGTGATGTTTGCAGTGTTGACACAGTTTTATGAATGTCTATCATTTTCTTTGAACTGGACATACTAACTCACATATACGAAATCATGTGTGTACAGCATATAACCCAGCCATAGAATTCTTTCACTAAATACTGTTTCCCAGACTTGGAAGCCTAAAAAATTCCAGGCTTCTGTCATCACAAGTCTTCCCATTTTCTCTATTTATTCTATTAATCTTTCTCTGCATCTGTTCTGATTTCAATCTTTTCTGATTCCGACTGTACTGGTTCCAACCGAGGTGTCATCAGTGCATGCACAAGAGACACTGAACTTTGAATTGGCCTCTTTATGGTATAACAGTGTGATGATGTCAAATATGGTACTCTTTTCTACACAACCCCCCCAAATTGCTAATCAAAAATGCACCATTATATTCACCAAGAGGATAGCTGGTAAAATATTCTTCCACTAACAAACTGAAAATAGCTGAAATTATTGCAGATTGCAATACAATTTTTAAAAACTTACATTAGAAAAATAAAAAAAAACAGTTTGACAAGGATAATTCAACTGTTCTACTAAAATTTTTCATGTTTTAAATATCCAAACAGAAGCATCATGTATTGTACTGCTTGCATTATTTTTCAGTGTCAACCAATATGAATGAAACCTTGCCTCTACTACCAAAGAGGCTTTGGAGTTAAAAACATAAAGAGAAAGAAGAAGTTTGTATGAGGATATATTTGTCCTGTTTAAAATATTTTACCAAAAATGAATGTTATTGCTGTTTTTTCTGCATATAGGAAGAACGTGTCTGCTGCACAGCCTGTGGGATATTTTGGTTCTTGTTAGAAGGGGATAGCTTCTTTTAGGAGGCTGGGTCCCAAGAACAAGCATCCAGCTACTACGCATGCAGTTTTGGGGGAAATTAGTTTGTGAAGAAGTCAAGGTTCCAGGGAGGCTGAAAGGGACTATTGGCAGAGAACTCAAAGTGGGCATCATGGGTTGCTAAAGCTGGTCATTGCAAAAATCATACTTACCATACTGTGTTAGTATTTCAAATTCTTATGGGTTCCACCAGAGACTGTTTTTTTCCAAATCACATGTGATTTATTTGCTCACATTTTTCAGTCATTTCCAACTATAGCTTATTGACATCAGAACATACGTATTGATATATTTTAATGTTCAAAATTACCTCATAAATAGGTGACTTCCTTTTCTTTGCTGGACGAAAATAAAATATAAAATAAGGTGTGGAATTAATTCTTAATTTTCAAGTAGTACTAGAAGGCAGACAGGAAGATTTTTGAACCTCTAACTAAAGCTATTTTTAGGAACTGGAATTCTTTTGCTTAGTATATAATAATACTTAGTGTGAACTTGTACTTAGTAAGAGACGCTTCAGAAAAAATCTCTTGACATACTTTTATATGAAGATCCTTTCCTGTGAGAAAAGGCTGCAAGGACATTTCAAAGCTATCCTCAGCTAAATAAGGGCTAAAATGTAGCACTCGGAAGAGGAAAGAAAAAAGTCTGTTCATCTAACACATTCTACTGCAAACCAACAGTTAGAGAAACAATGGAGAATGAGAGGAGAAACCTTGATTCTAATCCTTCCAGTTCCAAAGTACAGAAAAGAATGGCTATACCTCAGATGGGAGCAGTTAACTTATTGCTGCTTCTTTCTCAGAACACAAGGGAAGGAAAGATGTCAGAAGTTCTCCTTACAGCTCCTCTTTGGGTGCCTAAATTACATTCAGCTCAATTCTAGTCCCCTGAGACTAGAAGCTATTCATTACAAGAAAAACAATACTCTTTTAGAAAAATATAGAACGATTTTTTCCCCCCCTTGTTTCTATCTGTTTACAGAAGAAATAAAGAGAATGAAAGGCTGGAGGGAAAATAGTGATAGAAGGGGGTAAAAAGCCTTAGGAAGAGAGAGATATACTAGAATAAGAAACCACGCTCTCTCCATTTACAGGACGACATAAGAAACATAAACATGCAACAGCTTTTTAATTTGACTCGCGAAAGTTTTTAAGGGCTCAGTTATGAAGAAATCGGAGTTTGTGAGAGGGATTAATCACCAGGTGTCCTTGCCGAAACCTCTTCAATTTGCAGAAGATGACTTTAAAATTGTTTTCCTTATCCTCTTGGAAGAAGTAAAAGCTATTCCTTCAAAGCTGCCACAATGTGAAGACTTGCTGTTCCACATCACATCTACATCTACCTAAGCCATCTTCACGTAATAGCTGAAGTATGGAGTAATATATGTCTTGAGAAATCTCGATTATTTTTCTGTGAGTTGGCACATGGCTACACCAGTTCTAATGTGCTCTTGGTTAATTTTCTTGGTTTTAGCATTGTACGCTAAGCTGGAGTTTGTACATCATCTCTTCTAGATCACATTTCAATTGCAAAAAATAAAATGATGCACAATTTTAATTATACAGAGATGTAACATATCTTGACTGCTTGAACTCTACATTTATTCAGGTACATTAACTATAATTACTGTACTGGCTCCCCTACCAAAATATCACTAAACTATGGTTAGGATTTAATCATGTATAAATAATCCTTTCAGCAGACACATTAGATGAAAACAGAACTCCATGTGATACTCTAGTACTCCTTGCAGCCACAGTAAGTGTTTCTATTGTAAGAGTCTTACTTGTTTCCATAGAAACCTTTTGCTATTGAATGTAATTTCATTATTAATAGACTTTTCATGTGTTTTGTCTTGCAGTTTTGGGTCAGTTTTACAAATGCCAGCCAGTTCTGAATTTCGCAGTTAAAATTCCCGTATGGATTTCCTTTCTACATCTGCCTTAAAAAGTAAAAGGACATCTAAAATACCGACTCAATAGTCCTCTTGAAGCTGGATAGGCTGCCTCACCAGCCAAATTTGATGTTCTTTCAGGGTAAAGTAGCTCCATGGACAGTTTGACCTATTGTTCTGTTATTCTACTTGGTCTCCCTCTCTGTCATCTGAATACATATATTTGTGTGTGCGTGTGTGTTTGTGTGCTCATATAGACATCTGAGCTTCAGCTGGAGATTCACAGAGGAGAAAAACTGGCATGCAAGATTGCAAGTGTTTGGTTTCAATTTTCTGTGGATGATTCCAATTGTAGCTTTTCTTGAGGGTGGAATGGTTTCTTATTTGAATTCATAAAATAAAGAAAAGTTCAGTTCTTGGGAACATTTGGTCCTTCCAACAGCTAATCTGCGCTAATAAGATTTGTCAAAGCAAAGTGTCATTTCTCAGTCTAAACATAGTATTTTTCCAGTTTCTAAGAGAAATGCCTTTATTGCATCTACTGGCTGCACATTATTACCTGACATTGTGCATAACTGGACAAAAGGAGTGGTCCATTCCCTGGAGCAGACTATGACCCAGCTCCACAGAGCTGGCCTAGTAGGGGGTAAACAGTTGTAGCTCAATGAAACATGCTTCCTACCTGAAACTGAGCTAAACTACAGCTGATTTCAAATCTCAAGAACAATTGCTCATGCACTGATAGTGGGCCTTCTGGGGCAACTGCAGAGTAGATCTGATCTGATCTGTCTGATATTGGACACATCAGCAAATAAAGCAGAGAAGAGAGATGTCATGGAATGCAAAATTAATTTTTTTTCATGCCTTTCAAAAAAGAAGTTTACAGTGCAAAATGTTGTAGTATAATAGAAATTAGATTTTAGATTATTGATAAATAGACATTAGAATTCTTTATTGTTCTTGCTCAAAGAAAATGCATTACATCTTCCTGACAGATGTAGTGAAACAGTGTTGAGAAGCAATCATGCCCAGCGTGCAGCTGCTCCTCCAAAAGGTGGATCTGCTTGTTGACCACTGAGGCTCCCCTTGATGGCTTTAGAGACACAGTATTGCATATACGGTTTGGATGTTAATATAGTTTAAACACCTCTAAACTGACATCCCAGGAAAAAAAAAGTGATTCTTATGGAGTCTTCAAGATTATAAATAGACTTATTTTGGATTCAATATAAGTCTGAATTATATTTTGGCTGAATTGGCTTCTTTTCCCCCTTCCCACAACTGTTAAAATTTTATAAGGCACAGAGTGAATTTAAGATGTATGCCTCCCTTTTTAAATTTACAGGTGCTGCTTTGTCATCCATTCAAAACAATTCTTGCCATGCCCTTGTTTTAATAAAAACAATTTGGGTATTTACAGTAGAGAAATGACATGACTTTGAAAGATGATCATTTTTCTACTGCAGAGGAGAATATTCCCTTATCACTCACTGACCAATTCATCCACACACATTCACATACTGTATTAAAAGCTTCTAGCAACATTTAATGTATTCACCCTCTCTCTTTTAATAAATGTGTTACAGAGAGGATTTTTTGTTTTTGCTTGGCTGGAGTGAAGCTTTCCTGGATAAAACGCAGAAGTTTCAGCTCATTTATCTTCAACCATCTAAAATGTTGACATCTAATCTGCACAATTTGTCTAGGTTTCCTCTATAGCTAAGAGCTAAAAAAAAAATATTTAGATAGTGATTTTTCTCAGATAAAATGTGTCTCAGGTGAGATAGATTGATTTCCGGACATACAGATGTATTTTTTTTCCTTTTCTGTTTTGCAGAGGGAGTCTACATGAACAACTTAAACTAGACATAGACCTTTTGGCTAACTGAAATAAGATGATGCATGTATCTAGAATTAATTTTGGTATATAAACTAGACAGAGTTTCTACTCTGTAAGTGTGTGTCTGTGTAGGAAAAACATTTCTTAAAGGATATAACATTTTCAAGAAAGGCAGAAGTGAGGAAAAGGGGGAGGGGAGAGCATGATTTAAAAAAAAAAAATAAATAGAGAATTAGGTAAGCTGTTCTATTTCCCCTTGCCCTCTCCATTTCCTGAGACAGGCTGCTCTGTACTTCAGCTGTACTTTGCCCAATGCGCATTTTGTGATTTCCCACAAGAGAGCTATGGTCAGCAGAAGAGCCAAAGCGATGTGAAGCAACCAGCCCGAGAACAGTTGAAAGGTTACTGTTACACACATATGAACGCTTTGTACCACACTGGCTGCTTTAATTAATTTGGAATACATCAGAGATACACAAAAATATCTGGTTCTCTCTCCAGCATGGTTTAGTGCAAAACCTGATCATTCTCTTATCAGTTTGCTTCACTTTTAAAGACTTCAAAATTCTGTCACAACTTTCTTTTTTGCCTCAAATTTCTAGCTGCTTAAAATGTGCTTCAATCCGCTTTAAGATGCTTAAAACTTCATTCATGGCAGAGATTTGAACAACTTCTTCTAAATACCAGCATGAGAGACAGTAAGGGGAGCTGTGGTAGCATTTCTTTTTCATTTTCTAGGAGAAGTGTCAAAGTTTTCAGATAGACTGAAACATCAAGGAAAAGAAAACTGAAGTGGAAACTGCTAGCATAATCACTAGGAATTAATAATGTGTAGAAATGAATAAGCATTAGTAAATTTAAGGGACAAGCTTTTATACAATGACTATATAAGAGAAAATCTCATCAGAGTCAGTGATAATTGCTTAATTTTTAACCAAGTTGTGTGTTAAATCCAGATTATATAAATCCAGACTATATGTTCCTTGCAAGCTTTTATTCTGCAGAGAATGAATCAATACTTAGGAAACTTGGAAAAAGAACCTGATTTTCTCTATTTTAGTATATTTTACCTTTTTAGTTTAATCAAAGATGAGAAAATCCGTATGTGATCCTTAGGCATCTAAATCAGGGTTTTACAATTTTATTACACTTAATGAATTTATTCAGGAGGGTTTATATACACTTAGTGTTCCAGGCAAAGAATAGCTTTAATAAACTAAATTTGAAAAGAGGACACAGCATTTCTTTGCTATATATTCTATAGTAACCTGACCTGGACACTAGCTAAATGCCAGAAAACCTGAAGTGGTAATGAAAAGTGGCTGCTTGCCAGTGCCACTGACTCAACTCACTGCAATGCTAAATCTTATGTAGGAGCCTATGGCACAGTGACAGAATTACTTTCAGCTTGGCAAGAACAATATAAACAGACCTATGGACTGAGACTACAAGTGAACAAGAGAAGTGTAAACAACTTGACTTCAAGAATCCCAGCTGAATAACATATCGTGTTCTACCACAGTTACAATGAATGTAACCTTCACAAATGATAAAAGCCACAGAGAGGGTGGCATGTTTCACATTTCTTTGTGTATCAAACGTAGAGAAGGAAAAAAAAAGATGTCACTTTGAATAAAAACCCAAACCCCTCTACTCTTTTCCACTCTTGCACACACACACACACACACACACACACACACACACAAAAAAAAAGGAAAAACAAAGAGAAAAGAAAAAGAAGAAAAAAAGAAAGGGAAAAAAGTGGCTTTCTATTTAAATTCTAGATAAATTCTGGGTTTATGTCTTTGCTATCTGACCCCAGGGACAAAAAATATTAATTGCTTCTCAAGAATACCAGGCAGGAAAGGGCAGCTAATGATGTGCGTTTACTTTCTAATTATGACTGTGATATTCTCAGAGAATAAACAGCCAATTGTACAGTGATACCAGAACAATTTTTTTTTTGGTAAGGTTAACATCAGTGTGACGCATCACTGCTTGATGTTGACAGCACATCCTTGAAACCATTTCTTCAGCTGTACTAGAAAGTGTCAGCTTTTGTTTTGCCTAATCATTATGAAACACGGCTGCAAACACTTTTGCATCTTACGATCATTTAATGATTCAGCAGGTATAGAAGGAATGACAAATAAAGTACTTACCATTTAAGAAAACATCTCTATTTTTCCAGTACCAAACTGCAACTGCTACAGCTGCAAGTGTTTTCATTGAAGCTATTGAGACTAAAAACTATTTAATGTGTCCTGCCTGCAGGTTTAATTATCTAATAGTGCATGCCTGCAGATAGAGACAGCACCTGTTGGAAACCACTCAGGTGTGCTGAGGCAGGCAGCACTGATACACATCCTTCAAAACAAAATACATGTGGCTTCATGCATGTGTTCTGATACCATACACCATAAGCAGTCTGTGGACAGGAGGCTGAGAAACACTATTTTACTGTGCCTTATTTGAAATATAATTAGCATTTCCAGATCTGAGGCAGAGAAGAGTGATGCAGCTAAGAAACTATTGACCCACTGGAGAGATCCTGTAGGCTTCTAAGAGTGAGTTATATATTGTAAGCTGCATCTTGCTGGGGTTATTTTATCCCTAAAGTTGTATTGATTTAATTTTAGTCATGTATTTTTCATAAAGAATTCCTAATTTTTCAGAGTTTTACTTGCCAGTTAGCTCTAGAACAACCCATATAACTCATACAGTCTGAAATAATAAAACTATAGAATGGTTTGAGTAAGAATGGACCTTTAAAGTTCATCTAGTCCAACTCCCGTGCAATGAGCAGGGACATCTCCACCTTGATCAGATTTCTCAGAGCCCCACCCAACCTGACCTCGAGCCTTTCCAGGGATGGGAGATCTACAATTTCTCTTGCCAAAGCTAGACCCAATACTAGCCAATAGTTTGCATTTTCTTTTGCAGTGGTCGTGATAAACTGAAAAATAAGCTGTGACTTTTCATAAGAAAATTGATTGTTAAAGATGATTTGGGGGTATTATAAGTGTCGCTAACATATGCAGCAAATTTTTATCACTATGAATTCAGCAGCACAAAAAGAGGACTCGTGAGTTGTTGATGACTCACATGTTATTTACGAAGGCCTTACTGGAAATTTTGTTTAATAATTAGAAAATTAATGATCTACTGTAAAATCAATCATTAAAATATTGCACATAATAAAAAATACATTGCTGGGCAAAATGCAGAAACCATAGAGGAAATACAAGTGGTGATTGTTCTGCTATTCATTTGTAAATTATCTTTGCTAAATAAAGGCCATACATGCATACAGCATTTTAAGGATGCCTTTGTAGATTGATTTTTAAATTATCATACACATTTTAAGTCACTTGTGATGACCTGTTTACTTGGAGAACTGTTATTCTTTTCCTTCCCTCTTCTTTATTGTCTTTTTGACTACTACTGATATTCTAAGCAGTAGTGGAGGATCTAAAACATGGGAGTAGGAAAGAGAACTGATGGCAGTATTGGGATATTTTTCCAAATTTGGCCTCTCTCTTCATTCAAAGACAATATCCGGGGCCCCTTAAACTTTCTAGGGCATTAAATTTAATATATGGAATAAATTCTACTTTTGCAATTGAAAGAAAGTAATTCTGATTTTTAACTTCTTGTAAGCCACAGAAAAACTTGAGGAACACTTTTGATGAGAGAGTACAGTTAAGTGTCATGAGGACATTCAGCTGTCATGAGACCTGATGTTTCTTAACTCCTTAGATACTAACAGATTTCTGCTTCATTGTGCAATACTCACTGTAGTCCCACTTGCTGATATTTGTGCCGCCTTAAAAATGAAGTGCAATTAATTATATAAAAAAGTTCATGAGAGACATTTAACATAGGTACTTTCACATTATCTTCTAAGCTTTGAACTGCAAAAAGTTCCATGCTTCCATTTGCCAAAAGTCAGGTAAATTCTGATGGGCAGAAGAAATATATCTTCCATCTGAAATTTTCTATATATATTTATATATAGAAAAATCTGGTTAGCTATGATAGTCAGGATTAATATCTGATGTACTACTGCGCTGCTGTGATTTTTAAGCTAACACTTGAGATATTTCTGCATCTCTAGAATCATCTATGAGATAAGAGGACTTATGAAAACAGGTGAAGTCTCGGAGAACTTACTTTGCTGGACTATCTATTCAATGTGATAGGGTTATGGAGGATCTCAGGGAAGTTTCCCAACCTCCTTTCCAACTCTTGGCACCAAAATAGGTCCTAGAGATTGAAGTAAAATCTTTTTAGTTCTCTAATTGATGTTCAAGGCAGGAAGGATGTGCAGAAAATCAAGATTATTGTCCTTCACTATAAAGAGTAGTTAAACAGGGATTTTCCAAGAACATTAATGTAGCTTATTAAGAAGATAGAAAATACCTTTGGCCCAAATTTTTCATATCACTAATTTTTCCTTCTGTTGTCCAGAGTTACAAAAAATGCTAGAGCTCAAAAAAAGTAAAAACTTTCTTATTAACTTTGCAAGATAATATGTGTTTCTGTGTCTTAATCCTCTGAAACAGCTGCCTTTCTTTTTGCTATTCTTTATGTTAGAGGTAAAACTTGAGAAAGAGTTTTAGTAATGAAAATTTCATCTCTGGTGGTCAGACAAAGTAATAAAAACTGAAGAAATTACATGTAATAAAAAGTATTGGTAAAGTCATTTTAACCTAGCAGAATCTTTAGTTCTGCCTGTTATAAATGGACACAACCAAAACACCTTACTCCTTTTTTTGCTTCAAGTTTGTTTTATAAATCAAAAATGAAAAGAAACGTCTGATACATATTTGTGTGGTCTTCCTTATACTCTCTGTATAAAGGATATAGCTGCATGTTAATTTCGTGAAAAATTGGAGATGTTTAATGGTATGAGAAAAGACAAAACTGAAGAAAAATATATTTAGGGGTTCTAGAAGTGTAGGAGTCGGTTAAAATGAAATTTCTAATATTGAAACTCACTTTTCTGGTTGTATGTTGAAGTCAAATTAGTGTCTGAAACTCACAGAGCCGACTCCAAGTGCAGGTTTCACTGTGTCAGAAACCTCTCAAGACAAGCTGTTTTCATAAGCTTTTCCTTGATATCAAGCACCACTTTCAAGATTCACTTACACAAGTTTTTGCCCTTTCCTGTGCAGCAGAAATCTTTCAAAAACTGGGCAACTTCAAAATGTATTCTACCTGAGACCTGTATCAGGGAGTTATGAAACCTAGCTCTGATAAACTTAATTCACAACATATTCCATTCAAAAAATGTCCACTTTTGCCAAAGATATATGTCTGTCTTTATTATATATGTAAAATTATCTCATAAAATTCCTCCTTCTAGAAATGGTAATATTTGCTTTAATTAAAAAACACTTAGCACTGTGTTTACTATTGCATGGAATTTTAATTGCATATTTAAAAGCAGTTTGGAGTAGTGTTTAGGAAGGAACAGATTTGTTTTTTGTTGTTGTGTTTTATTTCTCATGTACAGTATTGTACTATTTGATGCAAGTAATTATTAGGGTCAGGGTACCAGAGTGAAAAGTTTTTTACCCAGTCTCTCAACTCTATAGCAGAAATGTGATCTCAGACAATTCATTTTGCACTTGGTTGAAATGAAAAATAGAAAACCAGCAAAAGCTTATCTGATTAATTTCACTTTTATTTTAAATTCTTCTTCACATCTCTTTCTATGAAAGCAGAAACAGATGCAAAGGCATTACATACTATCAGTCAACCAGAGCATAAACTGCCTAAAATTCATTGTTGAAACCACACAGACATAAATACATAAATAATTCCACCTCCTCCTTTTATTTATTATTTTTTTTGTCCTTCTTAAGTGCAAGCAACTGAATATATTTAAAAAAAATATTTTAAAGGGTTGCAGGGCTAAGAAGACTACACATTGGGGTCTTAAACTTTTGCTTTGTTCTGACCACCCATCTTACTGTATTACGTGTATTATATGTGAAGTTCCTTTACAGATCAGTTAGCAATATGTTTTTAAGCGAATTGAATTAATTAGTTGCAGAAGTTTTTTAGATTTTCAGAAATGTGATTATTAATACAGCATGTGATAAAAATTCAATTCTAATTAGTAGTGCTCTTCATTTAATGCTAATATAACAGTTATTTTGAATGAAACTTTTCACTCCACACCCGTCAAATTCATAAATGGAACCGAAGCGGTATTGTCAGATAAACTTCAGTGGCCTAGAACATAATTTTCAAATACATGTATCATAACTGAGATTTCCAAAAAAGCCTTTACAGTAGCTTTCCCTCAGGCTTCCATTCAGCGTGCAGGCTAGAAATCAAAGCTACGTAAGGAAAGATGCTCTTGCCTGTAGGACCCTGTGTCATTTCTTACAGAACTTGATGGATATAAATCAGGTGTGGTCAGGGACTGCACAAAGCCTGCATTGTGAGTAATACTATTAAATCCTGTCTCAAACACTAGGACAAAGTATTTTTTGGTTATACCTTAAGGTTGCTCTGTATTGCTTAAAAGTTGCTTTAAACTTTTTCTTCTGAATGAGTTTGCTGCAAAATTGTTGGTAAATGATCTTTGAATACATATAGCCCTGAGCAGGGCTGCGTAGTTCTAAATATCCAGGACTTTTCAAGCAAAATTAATGAACATTTTGGTTTCTTACTATCTTAGTTCCTTATCTGCAATACTAATCCTTATTGTTTAGCTCACAATATTGGGATGAACGTGTATCAGCATTAACAAACCTTCAAATATGACAAAGGTGCTAATGCAGGAAAAGGCTGTGAGCAAAGGGATGCCTTTTACTGAAAGAATTTTCATGGCATGCAGTAGACAAAGCACAAAATGTCGTGAGGAACAATAAAGAAAGGCAAAATATTAAAGAGCTGTTTGTCAAGTGAACACTGTCCATCCTGTGGATTGAGCTTCCAGTCTTATAGAAAAATATTATGTTTTTACATAATTTTCTATACTGGATATACAATGGAGAGCTGCATTATGAATACCTAGGCAAACTGTCATTACTTAGGTTTGGAAAGCTTGACTTTGCTTTTACATAATTGTTTTTTTTTTAAAAGTCATCTTTACAGGTGTTATATACTTATAGACATGTATATAGACCTTCTGCATATTTATGTTGTAAATGTCATCTGTTACTATAGGAAGGAGACAGTTTCATAGTACTCTAAATAAATTAAAAAAAATTTGGGTTTGAAGGTATATAAAAATTTGAGAAATAGGTTGATCCATCCAATTGTCAGGTGTTGAATTCCTTCAGGAAAATATGATCAATATATTTCCTGGCTTAGATTTGTGAAAAATAGAAGATTAGACTGTTTTTTCCAAGTTTAAACTCATAAAGAATCCTAATGCAGAGGTCTGGACCCTATTTAAAGTTGGTAGGATTTTGGTCTTTTATAATTTGCTTCAGTTTGTAAAAATTTAATCTTAGTTACTTTAAATAAAAGGAATTGACTATTCTTGATTAGTTGCTTTGCAAATAAAGCAAGTAAGTGCTAACTGTGTTTTGAAACAGTTGGGAAAAGCAGATTCTCATCCCAAATAAATAAGAAATTATTACAGCACAACTTTCTAGTAGCACATTGTGACTTCACTATGAAGGCATCTCACTTTCAGTGCAAGTGCTGTGTATTAATCAATTAGTATGCTTGAAGGATTTTGAAGAGCTACTTAAGTGCTGATCATTAATAGTAATTTACCCTATATAATGTTTTACTATATGCCAGACAGAAGTATGGTTGCACAGTTGAATTATGGTTGGACAGTTGTGTCATATACTTGCCAAAACTGTAATTGCAGTGAAAGAAAGGAACTGGCCAGGCACCCAGCAGGTAGATATTGAAGACCTTGTTTAGTATGTCACGCTTGCAAGAATGAAGTCTTATTCAGAACTGGCAAAAACCCCCAATGAAACAAACTACCAAAAACCCCCAAACAAGCACATTTCCATATATGTTGCCTGGTAAAATTCAAGTTCTGGTAAAATTCAAAGATTTAGAGTACTGTTCAAAATATGTTAAAAATAGTGATACTGGAAGTTGTCAGATACCATTTTTCCATCATGTCAGTGCGAGAAGAATGACTACTAATTAAAACGAGGAAGATGTAAGACCCTGAAACATGATGGAAACCAAGAACTTATGACATTTTGTAAAGATTATTTAGCTGTATCACAGCTCTAAGCATATCCATTTTTAAAAAGAAGACATGAAGCGTAAAGGAGAATAATCTTTGAATTATAGACACATTTGTTAAAAAAAAAAAAAAGTGTTGTAAATCTTTACACAGAATAAATTTATAATATTTTTGGAGGTTTCTTCTAGTTTGCCTTTCATAATTTATTCCCAATGAATTTTTTCAATTCTCCTTCAGATGACAGCAGACACCACTGGAGTCACAACAGTGAGCTTGTGATGATGCATTTGAATCCTGTAAACCTCATTCTGCAAAGGATACCTGCCAATATACTGGACTTACATTTATTGACAGGAATACTGTCATGCTTGATTCTGTCAGAACAAGCAGAAAGCTTTGATTTAGGCATAGGACGCTCACTCACTCACTATGGTTATTTAATCTAATCATGATGTTCTTTTCATGTTTTCCTGTTGACTTAATTGAGGTCATTATCTGTCAGTATAACTTACATAAAAATATGATGACATTGATAATGTTGGCAATATTGCAAAGAATAGAATTAAATACTGGATGAAGATATGGAGGGGAAATGACATAATGCATTTAGTGTAGCTATACTGGACGAGGTTAACAGCTTCAATAGTAAAAGAAAAGGCATGCAAACACAAAAAACGCTACTTGTTTTGCAAATATCACAAGAAAATTGTTATGTATTAATGGAAAGTCTTATAGAACTGTTAACACATTTTAGATCGTCATTTGCATGATATACAATTTAATGATGATGGCTGGTGTATACAAAGTATTTTTAAAACACACTACCACTATTGTGCTACACTGCTTCCAGTGCCTTCAAGCTTGAGATATTTAACCATTATCAAAAAAGAAGATGAAAAACAGAAAGGAGGGATTTTATTTGCCATAACTCCAGCAACTATAAATGCTTCGTTGTTAATGAGAGCATTAAAACTATTGAAAACTCAGTGACATGGCCAAGAAAGTAATTTTATAAAAAATACAGTGCAAATCTGGAATATTTTTGCTGGGTTTTATAAATTTGAAACTTTGGTTTTTGGTGGTTTAGAATGAGATATCATTAAACTCTTCCCTAGACTAGGGCAAGGTTAAAAAAATGCATATGAAAGCAGCTGTTCCTAAACTGCTTTCTCTACCAAATGAAAAAACTTGTATTATTTTTGTTTTGGATTATCATCATAGTAGTCAATATAGTATAGCTAGCTCTGTATCGTGTAAATGAAAAATATATGAACACTTCTCTTTGGACTGATATTTGCTGTCTCAAATGTGTCACAAATATTGTTTGGTGGACACAAAAATGTTTAAATAACAACTGTTAGAAATTAGTCAATTTTTCATTCTAAGTTACAGAGAGAATTTTCTACTATACAAGCTGCAGGAAGTTCTGAGCTAGATATCATTAGACCCAGAAACAAAGCTCTTTACTATTCACTTTCAATGAATACTCTCTTAAGATTCTTCCTTCCCTTTACCGAAGGGAATAACAAAAATATCCTTTACCATGGGGAGAAAAAAAATCCAATACGAATAGATTAAAAAAAACCCCAACCAAACAAGAAAAGAAACCAAATGTGACTATTAATGATTGGTAATACCTCTGAAATTGACCTGTAATTTCTTGGAAATCTCTCTGAGTACATAGATCTTTCAGTTGAATATTACCTGATATAACACAAGGGCTAAAGAGAGGTCAAAGTACTGAGGGAATATAAAACATTAATACTCCATAAAAACAAAAGAGAGCAGATTACTACAAATCTAAGAAATAGAACTGCAGAGGAAGTAGATGTGAGTAAAGAAAAAAGTATGAACTGTAAGATACTTCAGAAGACTAGGTAAGGAAAAACTTGAATAATTTTGAAAGTGTGTTTGCTATTCAGCTGTATAGCACGAGTGTTTGATTGTGTCTTTTCTTATTATCTTTGTTAATGTTCATCACTTGAGGAACACAAGAGAACTAACAGTTCTCCTTGCTGTTTAAATTATTTTAAATCTAACAGCATTAAAGAAATTAGTTATTGATTTTGTTGACATTTATAGCTAATCAATTTTTTCAGCATTTCAGAATAAAGTATCTGTTGCAATGCACTTTGCACAGTGAAATTCTTCAAACAACTTAAAATAATGCAAACCCATTACTAGAGCAGGCCAAGATTATTTCTGTTTGGAAAATGCCCATTCAGTTAGATCAAATTTTGCAATAGAAATTTATTGCTTCCAGTAGTATATCTCAAAAATTATTTTGAAGGTCTTGTGGTTTAACCCCAGTCAGCAACCAAGCCTCATGTAGCCACTTGCCCCCTTCCCCACTAGCAGGACTGGGGAGGGAACTGTGGGGGTAACTGTGAAAAAATTCAGAGGCTTAAATAAAGACAGTTTCATCGGTAAAGCAAGAGATGCACATGCAAGCAAAGCAAAACAAGGAATCATTCCCTGCTTCCATGGGCAGGCAGGTGTTCAGCCATTCCCAGGAGAGCAGACCTTCATCATCATGAGTCCACATTCCTCCCCTTACTCCTTCTTCCTCCCACTTTATATACTGAGCATGATATCCTATGGTCTGGAATATTCCTTGTGTCAGCTGCGGTCACTTGTCTAGGTGGGTCTCCTCCCAACCTGACATGCAACCCCAGTGTCCTTGCCAGTGTGGCAGGACAAAAAGTAGAAAAGGCCTTGATTCTGTGTAAGTCCTGCTCAGCAATAACAAAAACATCTCTATATTATCAATACTGGGTTCAGCATAAATTCAAAACCAGCCGCTGTGAAGAAAATTGACTCTACCCCAATCAAACCTGGCACAGAATGGAACACATTTTTGGCCAAATGTGAGGAAAAAAATCACATATTAAAAACCAGTCTGGTGGTTAGGTCTTAAGGCTGGGGTATGATAAGCAAGATGAAATTCCTCTTCTCTCAGATTCATAGCATGTACCTAGATGTCTCAGAGGGTGAGTGCCCTAGCCATTAGCTCTTCCGTACATTGGCTTCCTCCTCTCTAAGGCTTTGTAAACTGTTCTGTACTTTCCCCAGTCTTGAACCAAGAGACCCATCTCAATGTTTTACATACTGGAAAACTTATTTCCCATCCATCTTCCTCTGTAATCAAATATTTTATTTCTCCTTAGTTTGAAGGTCTTCCTTTAAGTTCTTGAAACATGACGAAATGGAGAAAAATCTGCAGGTACTATTCCATCCTCTCACTTTCCAGTAAGTAATGACTCACAGCCACTTGTTTTTAGCATATGTTATGGGTCTAAAGAGGATTACTCTAAAAAGCTCTAAGAGCCCTTCCCAAAGCCCCATGGAAAACAAAAAAGTTCTTTGATGTATCTGACTTCACAGAGTAGGGACTTACCATAACTGGCAGTTCACAGATATGTAAATTCTGGGCAGAGGAGTTGGGGGTTTGGTACACCAAACCCTCAGCTCTTGTCTCCTTCATAAACAACAGCTTTTTGCAGTTCAGCTGATGGTTGGTAATTTATTCTCTATTAGCAAATCTGCTATCCCACTAACTTCTTGACAGCATTTCCAGCTGAATTGCACTCTGAAGTTAGGTTCTTCATCATTTGAGGTAGAATTAGGAGTACCGCTAGTAGGTTTTTTTACAATTTATAAATAATAACTTCTGAGATAATGAAGCATTTATTTTTTTTTTTGTTTTGGGAGACTGTAAATATATCAAAAGTGTTTATTGAGTCCTTTTGGAAACACAATCACTAAGTTTGTGCTGGGAAGCTAAATAGTTCAGGAATGGGTTCAAGAGCTCTCTGTATTTAACAGTATCATTAACTGTTAGCATGATCCGTAGCTTGGTTTCGTCCTGTGCCAGCTGTGCCTGGGCACACTTAGGGAGTCACTGGGGACAGGAGATCATTCCTAATAGGCCATTTGGACTTGGCTACTGTGTTCTGGGAGGGAAGAGTGCTTAGCTCTATGGACCACTAAGAGCTGCACACTGCCAGCTGGCCTCAGGTCCATGGAATGATCCATGGCCCATTTAATTTACTGGTGTAGATGTAGCCAGTAGAACTGTGGCCAGCACAAGAACAGATGAAGCAGAAAAGTTTCAGTAGCCAAGATTATTTGCACCTCAATATGAGCAGCACTTCAAATTGCTTTTTCCTAGACCTGCATAAAAGCTTATATTCTTGAAAATATAATTTTGAGGTTATAAAGAATTATCTTAGCCCTTTTAATTTAAACTGCCCAAGCTCGGGAGTGCTCTAGGGAAGCATTTATATGGTGCTCTGAGTGATTTCATACTTATCTATTTAATTATCTTCACTTCGTAATAAACTCTGCCTGGTAACAGTAGGTAGTGCTCTACCTTGTTCTAATTAATGAATCAGTTATGGACAGCTAATGGACAACCTGCAGAGTCAGAGTATGCTAATTTAGAGAGCATCTAGTTAATTTGGTGAAACTTTCTGATGCTGTTCAAGCTGCCCAACATTTGGAACGATAAAGTAGTCCTTCCAGACAGAAACCGATAGTCACTGTCAGAAAAGCTGGAGTTAAAGACAAAGTACTGTTTCTTTAAATCTATCACAGTGCTGAGACATATCACCCTTCAAAATGATGCTTCTTTAGACACATTTCATGAATAATACATCAGAGACATGAAGAGGATACCTGTGGTTGTGTATTAGGACGTAGTTCCAAAGCATATGGCTCTTGGTGCTGAACCCATTCTTGTATATTAACATCAGGCAATTCTGGGATGCTGGGGCCACAGTGGATGTGCAGTAACTACAGATAATAAACTGGGAGCAGAGTACAGTGCTGGCAAGCACTCAAAAGTTTGTGTGCCTGTGTTTTGGAAGGGAGGGTAGCATAGGTATTAGGCAAGGCTCTCAAAATTACTCCAGTCAAACAGATGTCTTCCAGGACATGGAACTCAAGTGGTGTTACACATGAAACACGCAATGAATATGTGTAGTGGTAAAATGGAGTTTGAATAACAAATAGCTAAATAGAAAAAAATAAATACTATTTAGTGTTATACTGTAAACACAAAAGCTTCTAGGGATTTAATTGGTTGGTTTGCATGAGCACCAGGGAGAGCAATTAAAGAGAACATCAGAGGGAAGATAAATTATTTCTACCCCTTGCAGAGGATAACATCTTGAAAAATAATCAGGTATTATCAGAAATAAAGACACTCAGACAAATTGTTTAACTGATGAGCAGCAGGTCCGGAGCATGGGACTGTACATATGTCTGAGTGCTGGAGTTTTAGAGTGAAGCTGCTGAGAGCATAACAGAGGTTTGTAACTTCTAATTAAAGTTATTTGTAGTTTTTAATTCTCAAGTTTGTAGGAGTGTTTGAGTGGATGACGTGTATGTCTCCAAAATTGCTTTGAGAAAGATCTTGAACACTGAATACTGACAAGTTTTCTTTGAATAACTGGTACAATGATTGAAACAGTAATTCAAATATAATTTCTAAAACATCCTGGTGAAAGGAAAATAAATAAGCTTTACTTCACACAAGAATACAGTGGGGATTTGGCTCTAAAGACTTTCCAGTGTCCGTGAAAAAAATGGCAGACAGGATAGGAAACATTGAATGTGGTTTTCAAAGCGCTTGCTAAATCCTACATGGAAAGACCTTGGGGCAGCTAAATAACAATTGGTTTAGAGGTTTACAGTACTGTCACAGAGTAATAACCTGGTAAACAATACAAAAAAAAAAAAAGAAAGTGGAGTTGCCTGACCTTTCGTTTTGTTTACATACAGTTAAAAATGTTCATACAGAAGGAAAGAGCAAAAAGGTGGCAAAATCTGTATATGACACAGCTATTAATATTAACCAACTCAGGAAACTTCAGAAAGACCTAAGAATGTTAGAATAGCTATACTGTATAAATCAACTTTCTCCATGACTCTGTTTCTGATAGCAAACATGTAGGAAAAGAACATACCAAGAAGAAAGGCAAATGTTAATATTTCTCCTGGTATACCTTCCTAGCTTCTAGCTATCTGCAGCATAGAGACTCACCAAGAGAGAATATCCATCTGAGACTTTGTATTTAATAGATTCAGGGAATCTAATGAGTTGTGCAGCTTGATGGCAAATGAAGTTCAATAAAGATAAATGCTAAGTAATGTATATTCCAGTAAATAATTTGATTTATACACATTACTGGGTTTTAAATTAGCTGAAGT
The DNA here is from genome assembly GCA_013397845.1 of Melanocharis versteri. NCBI lineage: Eukaryota > Metazoa > Chordata > Aves > Passeriformes > Melanocharitidae > Melanocharis > Melanocharis versteri. Next base: position 4,607,765 of record VZTG01005248.1, on the reverse strand, counting down.
CTGGGAAAAAAAAAATTCTAAGGCACCAGTGTGAACCCTTTATTCTTTGTCATTTGTATATTAACTATTTGTATTGCAACAAAATCTCCAAACACTGATCAGGCCTCTACCGTGCACATGCATTACACACACAGAGTAAAAAATCTGTAGCCTGAAAAACCTTGCAATCTGAGTGTACCAACAGACAGGCAGATGTGGGAGAACAAGGAAACAATGAGGCAATATTGATCAGAAGGATAAGCAGTGGTGTCAGATTAATTGACCTTTGCTCATTCTGCATTGGTGGTCAAAAAGGAAACAACATGTTAGCATGTATAATGCCATTACGTGAATCAATGAGTTCTAATCTTACCATCTCAAAAGGCTACAGTAAAGCCAGAAGGAATTTAGAGCCAGAGGACAGAAATTCAGAAAACAGAAATGTGGGATTCAAAGGTTGGGAATAGTCAATTTAGATGGCAAAACACGGTTTCAAGATGTGAAATGATAAAGGAATGAGTAATAATGATATGCAAAAACTGTGTCAAGTGGATGTCCCTAATTAGCTATTTACTTATGTAGGGCATAGCAGACAAAAATTCAAAAAAGCAGCATCTGAAATGTAATTTTTCCTCTCATACTACTTACTTAATATATGCAAGGAGCTGTTGTTTTCTAATGTCACTGTGACTGATGTCACTTCAGTTCTATTCAAACCGGAGCTGCAGGATAATGCCATATGTAATTGTGATTCTCTTCTTTTAATAGTGCGCATCTCTATGCATCCAGGCATTGTCCAATCACTATCTCCTTCCATGAAGGACAGGAAAATATTTTCCTCATGGACAGTTTAGCCAGTAATTGTACAGCACTGGGTTTCTTTCTGCTCTCTCTGAAGCTCTTAATCCTAGATACCCAAAATGAAAATAGGACACCAGGCGAGGCTGGTCTGATGTAGACCCAAAATTGCTGTGACTTTTATTGAGAAGTTTTATTAAATTTCAGAATTGAGATTGTAATGTATGCCCACAGATAACTGGCAACATTCAGATTTAACCTGCATTTGGTTTTCAGTTCTGGCTCACTGCTGGACTGCAGTGAGCTTTTCAGGAATGTCTTTCTTTCTCCCTCCCTTCTCTAGTACTGTGGAAGGAAGGAGAGGAGGGAAAAATGGCAATGTTGAACTGATTTAGCTACAAATGGTACCGCTAACTTCAAGAACAGTAAGAAACTGCACAATGAATAATTCAGCATTTTGTCACTTCAGGGGTTTCCCATCCTTTCTCTATAATCCAGAAGACTTCCTCCCCTCCCCCTTCTCATTAAGGGGAAACTGTAGCTGGAGAAGCAGTCTCCAGGGACTGCCTGCTGCTTTCCAGCAGGTGGCATTCCCTGGGGACTTGTGGGCAGCCCCAGCTGGAGACGTGGATCGTGTGCACGTGGACCTCTGTGTAACACACGGCCTGGCCACGCTCACGCAACTACCAAAGTTAAGAAGGCATTTTCTGTTAAAATGCTTTTTTTTCTTGTTCTCTACACTGTTTGAGGAACAGGATGTAATATGAAATTAAAGAGAAATTATTTGAGAATCCTGGTGTGCTAGCAATTTACAACAAGTTTTATATATATATATATTTTTTTTTTTTTCTCTAGCAGAGAAAACTGTTACTCTGTAACAACAGAGTCTGATTAAAGATAGAAAAAGTGAGTAAGAGATGAGTGGGCAGACAGGCACATACTATGAGTGCAACAATTTTCTAGCGCTTATTTTATCTGAGAAGCTGAAGACCTCTTGTCCTTCAAATGAAATTGCAGGCATTCAACAATGTTTAAATGTACAAAACACCCAAATAAACAAACAAAAAATCTTCTCTGCAAAAAACTCTTTTCTGCTCTTGCTACTACCATCAATAGGAGCATTGCATTGCGGTGACAAAACATTGAACAAAGAAAAACTGCACTTAAAGAAAAGCTTTAAAATAGGCTTCCAAGGACAACATATTGTTCCAGCTCAGAATAGAACTCTGCTTTTTAAAAGTCAGGGTTTGCAAGTCAGTCTATTTATAGTGCCAAGGTTTATTATTGCGGTGTTCAAATTTATATACAGAACACTAAATATTATGTTATAAGGGGATAGTCAGTGTGACCAGATGAGTGCTTNATTGTCCAATCACTATCTCCTTCCATGAAGGACAGGAAAATATTTTCCTCATGGACAGTTTAGCCAGTAATTGTACAGCACTGGGTTTCTTTCTGCTCTCTCTGAAGCTCTTAATCCTAGATACCCAAAATGAAAATAGGACACCAGGCGAGGCTGGTCTGATGTAGACCCAAAATTGCTGTGACTTTTATTGAGAAGTTTTATTAAATTTCAGAATTGAGATTGTAATGTATGCCTACAGATAACTGGCAACATTCAGATTTAACCTGCATTTGGTTTTCAGTTCTGGCTCACTGCTGGACTGCAGTGAGCTTTTCAGGAATGTCTTTCTTTCTCCCTCCCTTCTCTAGTACTGTGGAAGGAAGGAGAGGAGGGAAAAATGGCAATGTTGAACTGATTTAGCTACAAATGGTACCGCTAACTTCAAGAACAGTAAGAAACTGCACAATGAATAATTCAGCATTTTGTCACTTCAGGGGTTTCCCATCCTTTCTCTATAATCCAGAAGACTTCCTCCCCTCCCCCTTCTCATTAAGGGGAAACTGTAGCTGGAGAAGCAGTCTCCAGGGACTGCCTGCTGCTTTCCAGCAGGTGGCATTCCCTGGGGACTTGTGGGCAGCCCCAGCTGGAGACGTGGATCGTGTGCACGTGGACCTCTGTGTAACACACGGCCTGGCCACGCTCACGCAACTACCAAAGTTAAGAAGGCATTTTCTGTTAAAATGCTTTTTTTTCTTGTTCTCTACACTGTTTGAGGAACAGGATGTAATATGAAATTAAAGAGAAATTATTTGAGAATCCTGGTGTGCTAGCAATTTACAANAACTGCACTTAAAGAAAAGCTTTAAAATAGGCTTCCAAGGACAACATATTGTTCCAGCTCAGAATAGAACTCTGCTTTTTAAAAGTCAGGGTTTGCAAGTCAGTCTATTTATAGTGCCAAGGTTTATTATTGCGGTGTTCAAATTTATATACAGAACACTAAATATTATGTTATAAGGGGATAGTCAGTGTGACCAGATGAGTGCTTATATTTTGAGATTTATGTATTTTTAAAAAAAATTGTACAGGCGCTAAGCATAGTGTCTAGCACATGTTTTAAGGAATTATTCAAGCCACATTGTGGTCCATAAAAACAGGGCAAGAATCACTGCACCTGATTGTTACAACTAAGATATTAGTGAATCTTTATTCACTCTAATGTTTTTCTGTCTACATATATATTCCCATATAAACATCTTTCTCACATACTAATAAAATAGTTTGCCTTGCTAAACATCCCTTCAGAGCTCATGGGCCTCTTCAGTCCCTTCAGAACACAGAAAATGTGATGCAGAATCTATGCTTATTGCAGATTAGGGCAGATATATTTCTTAGCACCTCTTCTGCAGCCCTGTCTTCCTAATGTGTCCCTTTGGCAAAGCACTCAGGTGAAATACAACAAGTCGTGGTTTGTTGAGGTACCTTATAGCTATGGCTTCATAAGCTAAGGCTGCCCTGTCTGTGAAAGGAGCAAACTCCTCCTTTGCTGCCAGATGAGAACTCTTGAACTATTCATTGTGGTCATCCAGATCATGAAGTTCATCCTATTAAAAGGCAAACCCAGCAGAAAATAGGTGGTTTTTAGCAGAATGGTCCCTGAAGTGTCTGATTGCTTGGTGGTACGGTGCTGTCATGGGGTGGGGGTGCACAGGAACTCCACATGTGCTGAAGTCAAACATGCATTTCAGATCAGCTTCCAATATTAGGCAGTTGTACCATCAGTTACTTCCTTTCACACTTCTCTATTCCAGGACTCCACAGTGTTCCTAACACACCAGCTAAAGGTACGAGATGATTACTGTTTGTACTCTCCAGTGACGCTAAGCCTTAATTTATAAGATGCCAAAAATTGTGAATAATGAAGTCTGAATATACCCCTGTGGCATTTCAACACTACATTTGGTAGGATGTTACGCTACAGAAAACGGCTTTCAGGAGCTTTTATGTACTTGCACAGCTATTTGTAATGTGAAGTTGACTTGTCTAGATAGTAGAGAATAACATATGTCTTCAACATTACTGACAGTTTTGCCAATTTTTAGTATTGCAACACTTCTGCAGATAAGGCTATAAGAGTAGGTTGTTTCAAGAACCAGAGAACAGATGAAATTAGTCATTAGCTGTGACTACCCAAAGCTGTGCACATTTGTGTTTGCCAGCCAGTACACTTGGCTGACTGGCCAGTAGGTACATCTGCTCTGCTGCCAAAACAAGACATGTAACAGATGAATTCTGCCTGTCTTACCCTTTCTGGTGTTCTCCTTTAACCAAGCAATATTCTTCATGGAACTTGCAGGAATTTCATTATCTTTGACATCTCAAATTCTCTTTCCAATTCACTGAAAATTAATCAATAATGCAAAGTGTGGTCTGACAAGGAAACATACCATCAGGTAAGCTGTATATGCCTTAAGAAACTGATGTCAAAATACATATTTAAAATAAAATGTTGCAGCAATATTGCAGACATTGAAACATAATGTTAATATCGATTGTTACACACTTGAGCAGAAAACAGTCCAGCTTTGAAAGGATATAAAATAGCTTTTGTTTCAGGGTCTTATGTCCATGTCTCTCTTGCCTATACATTCCTACTGATGTTTAACCACTCTCCTGTATATTTCCAATTGCTTGTTTTTTTTTACTGCAGATCACATAACTTTAGGCAATGACAATATTATTATGCTAATATTGTTATAATATGCTATTAATCAGCATTATATAAATATTTCATAAGTTAATTGCCTGAAATTACAAGCACCATAAAAACCTTATAAGCGGAACTCCACATGAGTACAGACAATGCAGTCTGTTGTCCTGCTCTGAAAGATTTTATCCTCAGAATCCTATTGCTTCCCATTATGTCAGGTAACCTGATAAAAGAGAATTTTTCCTACAAAGTCCATTCTTCTCATGTGCCAACAACTATTTTGTCTCCAACACTGCTGCGTGATGACTAACAGTGCAGTCAGTCCCTGAGCTATGCTGCCTTATGTGGAGAAACAACTTAGCTGGTTCTGGACTTCTAAGGCCAGATGCAGGTTAGGATAACATTTGTAGCACTTTAAATTATTTAAAGAGGCAAATTTCACAAGAAAGCAGGTCTTAAACTTTTTTCTATAGTCCTAGCATCTCTTGCTTCACTTTTGTCCCAAATATGTTCCTCCCCATGTATAAATTTTCAAAAGGCCAGCTTCATTCTCTTACATATGGCATCTCACCCTGTGAATAGTTCATTCCTATTGAAGTGCTAAGCTCTCTTGTGTTTCTGGTTGACAGCTAGTATGTCAATCTATAAACAGTCTTTAAAATGTATTAATGTTTTCTCATTGTCTCCCTTAGTTTTCATGTGTATTTTCATACTTATATCTGTTCTCTTGACAGATCATCTCTTTTTCTCATGCTTGAATAAAGAGCAGTACCGTAGGCCTGGGGCCTGCCTGTGGCAGGGAACTCCTGTATATTAGTACAACGTTGGGACAATGGATACAGAAGGGCAGAATAAACCCTCTATCCTAGTGCTGTTAAAGAGTAGAAACAGAAATGGAACATTCTGATCAATTTTGTATATTTTTAAATCATAAAATCATAGAATATCTCTAGTTGGAAGAGACCCATAGACATCACCTAGTCAAAGAGCCAAATATATAAATACATACATGTATGTGTGTGTGTTTGAGAGAGAAAACAATATTTGGTATCCTTCCCCTTATCTTGAATTTTGTTGTGGTGATTCTGATTTTTAATTCCAAAGCCCTGTGAACTGTGTCAGTAGCATTGACAGATGGCTGAGGGAAAGACACCGACATCTACACAGTTAAAACCATTTAGATGGAATGGGTGAATTAAGCATGCGCTTTGTGAAGTTTGGGAAGAGGATAACAGAATGTTATGACTAGCGCGTTTCAACAATCCGTTTTAAGAAATGTCAATTGCTCTGAGTTAGTCAGAAAACAACAGCCCCCGGCTGTGCCCAGACCCTAACCCTGAGTTTGAAGGACAGTCATGGCTAGCAGCTGCCAGCAAGTAGTAGGTGTGATGCTGAACACCTCAGAACTGTTTCTCGTTCTACGTGTGGCTGGTGGGAACCAGCACTGCAGGTTATACACCATGTGCACAGTGAGTTCAGATCACACATGAAGCGCAGACTGATGTCTTAGATTGCACAATATCTGGAATAACTTTAATGCAGGCCTGACATCCAGTGTCTCAGCTCATTCAGATTCTTTAAATGGTCTTGTCTTTCCAATTTTGGGTCCTTCCTTGCCCCAAAACCAGAACTGTCCTCACTGAGCCAGTCGCATTAGCACCACACTTTGTTAATCTTGCTACTAATATATATATATTTTAAGTTATTTGAACACGAAATCATTAGATAAATAATTCTGTCCACCTAAATCTCTCCTCTGTGAAAACTCATGTATTCAAATATCCACCTAAACTCAGACAGCAATCCAGACAGCCTTCTCCCACTCCACTTCTAAGTGACATGGAAGAGTTTCACAGAGTTGACACTTCACTGCCTGTTTAGGGACTAGAGACTCTGGGATAAATGTAGTAGATGCCAGTTTTACAACAAAAGAAAAGAAAAAAACTTTAGTTAAAATAAGTAATAGATCTATTAACTTCTTGCCAAAGGGTATTGTGGATGAAAACAGGCTTTTTTTTCAGTGGAAATTGTACAAATGGAATAAATATCCTTTGGAGGTTACTGAATAGACTGTGTATGTAAATTCGACAGATCCGTATCTGCAGAAAGTGGGCAGCAGGAAAAATGGGGAAAATGCAGTTATTTCCCTGTTCTTGCACTTGGTGGCCTGTTCTTGCCCTCAGTGGCCTGTTCTTGCCCTCTTCTTCCATTCTCCTGGTTACTGGGTTAGGTGAGCTCTTGGTCTGAAGCAGTTAACCTGTTCTTGCCTACTTTAACTGCTTAGTCCTGTGAGCCCCTAAGTTCTGTAGGTAGCTTTTAGTCTGGTGTGGAAGTTCATTAAGTGTATGTGTTTTTCTCCAATGCAAATGTAGAATCAGATGAACCCCCAGTTCCTTCAAGAAGTCCATTCTCCTTCAAGATTTCCAAACAAGCCAGCTAATCAACACTTCTCATAGTGAGTAAGAGCATTTGCTCAGGCACTGGGTGACCTACTGCCCAGGCGACTCATTGTCTCTGACATTCTTGAATGCTAGCACATACTCAGTCTCCTAATATACCCCCAAAGCTGCAGCTTTCTTTTTGTGAACAGAAAAGCTTGTTCAGATGCCAAAAATATTTCTGCCCAGACTGTAAAAAATCCCTGATTTCCAGCCCTCACTAAGAAGTGGAACTGTCCCGGTTTGTTCAGGCTTTTCTCCTTGAGGCTCTTAGCATGTATCACAGAAACCTGAAACTTTTTCTTCCACTTTTCTCCAGCTTTACAAGCAAGCCCACCCTGACAGACTGTATCAAAACTACCAACCTTCCAGCTTTGGAAGATTAACTGAGAAGCCCTGCAGAGCCTGCTAACATCATATAATTGACTGAGGAAGCTCTTCTAAGGAGTAGTATAAGGAACTCCCTCCTCTCTAGACTCTCAGCATTGGCTGTTTGCTTTTGAAAAGCTTTTTTTTTCGGTAAGGGAAGGGCGCAGGGGGTGGGAAGGAGAATGAAGCCTTGACTGCACTTTTCACTGCTTTCAGAAGGAAAATCTCAGCAGTATTCATGCAGGCTGTTCCTGTTTTGTCACTTGTCTGGATTGTTTGCCTCTGCTTGGAAGAATTAAAGCATTTTCAGAAAAGTAATCTTACCGCATGAGAGGGTAATTAGACATTTCGTAATCCTATCACCTCTGAGCTGAAATTACCATGCCCAGTTAGCAATAATTCTGCTTCTAAGAACAGAGTGAGCAGCAGCACAGCATGAATTATTTAACTCAATGCTGCGCTTCCTGTTTTCAAGTCACTAGAATAATACTGGCACCACAGACAGTAATTATCCCCAGCATAGAGTAGAAACAGTTAATGGAACCTGCCTTTTAAATCAATATTATTAATTCAAGGAAAGAAACAGCATGTACTATCTGACGCCTTTGGAGTTTTGATCTGGGCTTGATGTCATGCTGAAGTAAGTGGTTACCATGGAGATTGGAGCTTGTGTCTGCATATCCCTCCCTGCCAGCGAGCTGTGAGGAGTGTTTTTGGAGAGGAAGTGCCCATCTGTAGTCAATCACTATTGTTCTGGCAGAGCCACATGCCGGCCTCGCTGCAGCCCTCCGAACTGCGTCACGACACAGCAGTGTCAGTCCCTCCGAATAAAGACTCCCTGTTGAACCAGATTTATCCACCCTGCCATTTTCACTGTCAGTCGATTATCTGCTTGTATTTTCTGGCTGCGTTAATGCAGTCTCTCAGCACCGTTATCACAGAATCCCTACAGCTTGATATCTCGCAGTTCTGGATGGATCTTCTTGTGTTTGCTTGCACTTTCTCTGTCACCCTCTTCGCTTAATCAGGGGAAAGCACCCATACTACATCAGCCACTTTGCTTGTTTTCTTTCCTCTTGGATGCAGAAGACCTTGAAAGCCTGAATGTGCTTTCTCCCCTGTACAAATTCATAGCAAACAAAAACTGCTTGCAATAGATTCTTTTATTAAATCATCATTATTAATTGCCAGCATATGTTTCTGGAACAAAGACTGGCAGTTTGGCACAGTCCACCATGATTATTGGATATACCTGTTTATTAACCAATTAAGTAATGGACTAGTATGCCAGTGGCATATGAAATCAGGACATTATTACTAACTGGAAGATGTCAGACAAAATTACTTCTGCTACCTGAAGACAATGCAATGAGACATCTTCCTGAATACCAGGTGGACTTTGTGGTTTTATTTTAATTTCCTCCTTAAGTACAATACTCAGAATAACGTCTGATAAATGTCTGCCAGAAATTCTGTGAAGTGACTGTCTTGAATACTATGAACAGAATGAATTAACTATGATGGAAAAAGAAGATTTATTTATTTATTTTCCCCTTTAATTTGCTTCTCTTCACCCTCATTCTTCTCTTCTCTTCTCTTCTCTTCTCTTCTCTTCTCTTCTCTTCTCTTCTCTTCTCTTCTCTTCTCTTCTCTTCTCTTCTCTTCTCTTCTCTTCTCTTCTCTTCTCTTCTCTTCTCTTCTCTTCTCTTCTCTCTCTATTTTGTTTATCTCTTATGTCAAGTAAAGATGCATTTGAGCTATCTAGGGTTCTCATTGAAAGTGATGCAAGAGGTTTTCAGAATAGCCACTTTATGTATCCTCCTCTGCTATCATTCTTGGAAATGACTGAACTAGATTATCAGAAGCATCAAAATGAATCACCTTTAAGCAGATACCTGGCATGGAAAACTGCAGGAAAAACAATTAAAGTTTAATAAATTCCAATAATGATAAACATTTTGATTGTGAAGAATGTGCCTGCCAGGGATGCTGGGTTCTTACCTAGCCACTGAATATTGTCTACACACACTGCTACCAGTGGTAGGTCGATTATCACTTGAGCACTCCCAGCCTGGGTACAGGTGTGGCATTCAAACCTCAGCTCACATTGTATGCTAACTTTCCTAATTACATGATGAATGCATTTTCATATTTGCAGTCTGCCCTACTGCTAAAAACAACACAAACATTTCTTTAGTTCTAGATGGGGTGGTTCAGGCAGGGCTGCTGTGGAATTGTGATCACCAACTGCAGGGATGCACAGGAAAAGAACAACTTTCCCTCAACCACCCCCTCCAACATGTTTTATTTATATCTCTTCCATTCCAGTTGGCATGCACACTGGCAACTCTGGGATCTCTGACCCTGAGCTAGAATGGCAGGGCTGATCAGGAGACTTGGCAGGTACTTGGTGAAGCTGAACTGCTCAGCAAATGTTCTAACTTTACTGACTATGAATTTTATGAGAAGTGTGAAAGGGATGTTTCTGAACACTTACCAGTTCTATAAGCAGCATGTTTTTAGATTTCCAAAAGAGTTGCCACATCATGGGATTTTTCATTGTAATTGTGGGGTTTGCTGTGTTGTGAGGGCTGACTGATGATTTTTGAGCTTTTGAGGTAGCCAGTTTGGATGAAAAGTCCAGCCACACCTACACAAACAAAGCTAACTTGCAAACAGACAAGTAGTATATCTAAGCTAAGAAAGGAAACATAAGCTTTCACTTCCAAAAGTGAGTGGAAAGATGGATTCCTAGTTATGGGGAAAAAACCCAAACATTGCTCTCTAGGTTGAAAACCCGTGGTGCTTGGAAAACACGTAAGGTTGAGGTTTAACAGGGAAATAAACAGTATTTGGAAAGATGGATGAATGTATTTTAAAGTATATTTAAAATATCCATCAGAAATGCATAGAAATTGGCATATTCCCACAGAATATGTAAATATTAGTGAATTTTCATTTTGACAGGACTTTCAATTAGAAAGCATCTAGACAGGTTTACTTTCTTCTATACAAGGCTGGTTGACTGAAAATCCTAGCATATAAACTACAGAAGACCTTGTACTATTTGTTTTTTTAATAATTGCTCAGAGTGACCACCTGACATCTGAGATATCTGGGGTTTATTGGATCTCCAGCTTTACTGCAACCTGCCAAGGGATGAATCCAACGGTGCATGGGCAACTCATAAATAATTTTGGTAACCAATGTGACATTTTTATAAAGCAGGTCATATGCAGGTAAAAGTCATATGGGATTCCAGACAAGGATACTTCATCCTCTGAATCAGGAGTTCTCACAGGATACTTGCCACACTCAAACCACATTAATTGATTTAAATTAAATATGTTTCTTGGGCAGTGTTCACCTCTCCTACAAGAGATAATTAATTCCACATGGAAGAAACTCTTTTGTTTCTCTGGCCTGAATTATTCGGTTTTTTGCTTTCTTATTCTACAAAATTACCACCAGGAAAGAGATACAGCTGCTGAATATAATTGTAATTTTTTTTCCTGTTTAATACGGTCCATTATACAGCAGGGAACTGGGATTTTTCATAAACTGAATGAGTCTGTATGAAGGCTAACAAGCAAGCATGTTGGTGTTGGTCAGCAATTTTGAGACACTGAGGTGTGAAGCAACTTTCTGGTTGGTTTTTCAGAAATTTGACTTCAGAATTCTTCTAGAGTAATGCAAAACATTTGAGGCCCTTTGTGATCCTACATCCTGTAAGTCCTGTGACTCTGGAATCTAGAATTGCTCTCTAATAAGAAACCTCCCTACCTTTGTTGGAAAGCTTTTCTATTCCAATATTAAAAAAAAATAAATTGGAATTTCAGTTAATGTAAATGCTTACTTTTATGAACATTACCAATTTGTTTATCCATTTTATTTTTATGAAGTTAATATTTTTGGAGGCATGGACAACCCTTAACTTATATATTACAAATATGGCAAAGACTTGTAGTGTTGCTCCAAACTTAAAATGAATGAAGAATATAAATTTTTGTTTTTTCTTGTTTATACTATTTTTCTTCAGTCCATTTGTATTCTTTAGCATCTTTTCAATGCACTCAAAAGGACATATTCCACCTCTGTCAGCAGCCATGGCCTATTTTATGTTCTGAAAAGTCTTGCCAGAATGCCCCCCTCAAGCAACAAATGGCCCAGTTTATTTATGACAGTGCCAAAAAAACTATTTCCAGGATGTTCATAGGTCAAGAGCTCCTCTAAAATAGAGAATGCCTTAAAGACCTATTGCACTGTTTATTATTTAGTGTGTGTGTTGCACTCATGCCCCGAGGCCACAATCAAAATCAAGGAAGTTGAGGGAGATTGAAAGAATGATGATCTTGCTAGCATTTTGACTCTCCTCATAGCTTTATCCATCTATGTACTGTCATCCTTCTCCTCTAAGCCATGAGTTTACCCTTCAAACAATTTTCTTTTTAAAAATATCCTTTCATTAGCCTCCTATTGCTTTTTTTTTTTACCTAACAGCTGTCTTGAGACCCTTATTTTACCGTAGTGGTTACATCCAGTAAACGGATGCTTAAAATGGATGATTCAGGATTTGTCTTTTTATATCCCTCCTTCTTTTACATGCACACAAAATTGTATATGATGTGAATTAAGTATCTCAGCAACTTCTCAAGGTTTTAGAAAAGATTTCAAAATCCCTTTTTTTTAGGAGGTCTTTGGGAAGGGAGGTACTGCTCTGTGTTCAGAGCTGCAAGGCACTTAGGGGACTAGAGCAGTGTTCAACAGTCCTGGTGAGAAATCCCATCAGATCAACTGCTTGTAATAAGATCCACCTCATTCTGTTTCTTTGTTTACCTATCTCCTTCCTAGTCCTCTCAAACGTTCCTTCTGGTTTGACCTTTCCTTCAGTCGTGCAGTGAAATCGTTTCATTCTGGATGACTAAGACCTGCCTTCCTGCACTGAGATATTTTACAGGGAAAGTGGAGAATTTGTGAGCAAAGTATGGAACGTAAGAATATAAGGAGCTAGTGTAGTGAATTTTTCAGGTTGTATTTTTTGTGGGAAATATAGATTTCCCCCTTTTCTCAAACAAAACCATAGAAACCACAGTACATATACTGCAACAATTCAATAATGTGAAAAAAAGATATTTTTAAGTATTTAATACTTGCCAGTGTTTGTCAGATATGACGGTACTTCTACTTGCTTAAATAGCCCCAATTTGTAAATTCGATAATATCTAATAATGAATACAGGATGAATTTGTCATGCTTGTTCTTATTGATAAATATGTTGCAAGGAACAATGTAACAAAACCAAACTTTTAGGTTCTAAAGTGGAACAAAATATATGTGAAATCGTTCAGGCCTCCAGAATTCACATTAGCGTTTCCTGCTTTTGATGAGGAAAGATGGGTCTGAAGGGACAGCAGGATGAAGGTAATATTTGATATAATTTTTTTGAGTTAGAAGAGTGATTGGGCAATAGGAATTAATCTATATTTGTTCTGGTTTAGGGATAAGTTTTGCAGGGGTTAACTAACGTCATGCTCTGTTAATTTCTTCTTTGTGCACCCTGTGGAAATGACTGTTATCCTTTAATTTATTTTTTCCTAGTGTAAAATTTTGTCCAGTTGGTCAGACAGGAATCCAATTACTCATTGTGGCTGGAATTTGTATTTCTGGAGTTTGACTCACTTGAAGTCTTTTTATGCTTACATTCTGAGTCGGCATAAGCAGGATGAAAAATGAGACTGCAGAACACTGAGACCAGCAGAGTTTTCAGCATCTGCATGCAATAATGTGATTTGACTGACTTGTATGGACCTGAGCCCAAAAACTACAGAAAGGAATCATTTAGGCCATAGTAGCTGACATGTGGAAGATGTTCCTACTATAAAAGTTATGTTGATTACAATAGGCAACCATTTTCAGAAAAGCAGATAGGCTTGTCTTGGTTTTGTGCCTTAGCTTATGTTCCTCTAGCCAATTTCCGTCCTACTGTATGTAGAACAGTTTATGCATCTTTAATAAACACATAAAATTGGTTAAGAAAAATATCCAAAATTCTATTCATGTGTACTGCATCTAGGTTTGGTTCATGAGCCTCTGAAAAGAGAGAGAGAGAGAGAAAGCATACAAAGTGTACTGTATCTTCAGTACAATTCAGGTTACTACACAGAACCTCCTACTCACCGCATTTTAGTGAGTCACGCATGCTAAGCATAATGATTTCTCCAGGTTTTTAATGTGCTCTGATGCTAATTTTCTCATTTACAATTATAAATGTTACATTCACTTTAAAAGATTTGACAAAATCAAATTTCCAAAAATATATAATGTAACGGAATAATTTTCACTCATTCTCAAATCAATTTTTTTCATTTTTGTACATCATTGTAGCTATATTACATTAACTCTGTACAGTATGTGCCATGATAAAATATTGGGAAAGATGCTATTAACTATATTTTTCAAAGCTCTTTCTGTGTGATTAGGTTTCATATTACTGAATTTGAATAAAACATTGATCACAGAACTGTTGAATGAAACTTCTGCTAAAATCTTGGCTGAAAAAGATTCCTCTTCGATTACACCTTATTATTCTTCTTTCCCCACTGCTCTGGAGTTATATAACAGATTTCTTTCTGCCCTTTATTATATACTGTTCTTTCTTAATATTCCGAGAAAATGAGATTATGAGTTCACTTGTATCCAAAGACCGATTTCCATGTTAAAATGAAACCAGACAGCTATAGAACATATATCACTTTCAATAATTTGCAGTGATTGACAGAGATGTAGCTCTATAGTTAAAAAACCACTGAAATCTATCAGCCAGAAGGAGCTTTTAAGTGACTTTTATGATGTGGATAAATGTCTACCTACAAAATTAGGTAAGGTGCTGACAAAGGCAGTAATATGCAAACAGGAGCCAAAGTATTTTCTTGATTGTCTTTGAAGGATGATAAAATTCTGTCTGGGTAAATGGAAGTTTTGCCCTGCTCTGTCTGAACAGTCATCCCAAATATTACAGAATTAAAATTCAAAATATTACAATAGTGTAACAGAATGTAATAGTTTTGCAAACTTTAAGATACAGTGTTTTTTCACAGTTCAGATTTTCAAAGAGCCCACGGGTCTTGCTATCATATGCAATGAAATGGTGTTCAAAGGTGTGCATGGTTCCTGTGACGGGATAGCACTGAAGCCTGTCAGAGTGCTCTGTCCCCATGGTGTGAAGCCTCATAGAGAAACAGACATTCTGAGATGTTTGAAGTTATACAGCAAGCGATGCTTAGTTGCAGACTTGACTAAAATTAATGAGAAAGTTTATTTTGTTTTTGGAGAAGGCCTGAACTTGCTTTACCTGTGTCCAAATTCAAGACAATACAACAAAGTTCTGGTCTGAAGGGCCTGGGCTGTGGGAAGTCCTGGTGGGCATATGGCAGTGTGTGCTTTGGAGTTTGTAAACCCCCTGTTGTGATGAAGTGCAAGCAAAGCATCACGGGTCTGGGCACCAGACTGAAGATTTACAGGGCATTATGTAAGGCCAAGGCTCAAATACACAGTAGTCTCTTGACCTGGAGGTGAGACTTTCGGAGATAAGGGATTTCCTTTATTCAAACATATATGGGAGATAAATAATACAAGCTAAATTAGTGAAAACTAAATACCATGATATATCCTAAGGAGCATTCTGCAATAACCCCTTTTTTCAGAGACTATTTGCACTCAGAGAAGACTTTGAACGAGCCTACAAAACTCATAAACCAAGCATTATGTATTCTGGTGCCTTTTTTAGAGCCTTCATGGTAATAGCACCCAATGTGTTCTGCTGCTTGCTTTCCCTAACAAGTCTTTCTGCTGTTTCTGGTCAGTAAATTATTTGTACTGATGTTCTCAGATGCTCCTCAACCCAGGCTAAGTCAATACTGATACTGATTAATTGTGAAATAATGCTAGGTCTCTTGGATCCTCTCACCACTTTTTGTCTACTTGAAAATTGTTTCTTTTACTCTCAGAAAGTTGTGCTATTACCCACTTTACTCAGTAGAGAATCAGCTTTAAAAATGTGTTAAACCATTCAAGTACGATTAATAGACCCGAGGAAGTATCTATGCCTTTCTGTTGTCTGGAGAGGAAATTTAAGAAGTAGTTTAGATTAGAAGCTGAAGGCAGGCTTTGATGGGCTAAACATATGTATTTGTGCAATTTCTTGCCTAGAGTATTTCAGATGTCTACAAAGCTGGTAAATATGATTGGTGGTGTAAATAGAATACAGAAGAAGCTAGAAATTCCTTGAACAACTCAAAAAGCATTAGATATCCATGTTGAGACAGACTGAGACACTAAATGTACATATGTACACAAGGTAACTGCATTTGACCCAGCTGTTTAAGTTTCTGCTATAATCAGTGAGGGTGCAACTCAGTTGCCTAACACATGTAACTTGAGGTGCCCCAGGGTACTCAGCGTAGTCTCCAACTGCTGTAACCAAAGGGTGTGATGTGCCTACAGGTGTCACGCCATATCTTACAGACTTCAGCTGACATCTTGGACTTCTGGGGAACCTCAGATGATGCTAAACACCAAAAGTTATACAGAGATGAATATCAGATCTAGTCCATATAGTGAGTAGATGTTGGAAAGTTATTCATCTCACCCTGAATAGTCAGCCACTTCTGACCATCTCAGTAGCTCTCTGTACTGCCCTGAATCAGCTGACTAGATTAGGAAAGACTATGACTTAGCTAAGACACTGAATGTACACCTGGTTGCATGTCTGGCTCTGGAGATGAAATCCACTCCTAGCTGATGGAGTTCTGAAGTTAGGTGAGTCCCTTTCCCATCAGCCATGACAAGAATACATGAAAGGCAATTCTCCCACCCTTGTGTTAGCACTGTCATCCTCAGTTTGAAGAGGCTTGTCAGGCTGTTAGCAACAAGCTGTTTATTTAAAATGTCAGTTATGTAACTTATGACTATTTAAATATTTTTTTTCTTTGTATTACAGTAAATTAACATAATTTAAGAATTACTCTCACTTCCCACTTTATTCACTCTGAAGTTTACGGAGTTCCAATTTTTGCTAAGACATCAGTGAATACAATAATTTAAGCAGTCTGAAATTTCAGCAGCTGCCTTTTCCTCCAGTTTCTGTTTTTTTGGGGTTGTTTTTCTGTGGGACAAATACAATATTTGGCAAAAACAGATCAGTCGTAATAATGCTATTGGCTATGCAATTTTGGAGAGAATTTTTTCTGCAATGTAGCCTGTGTGAAAGAGCCTGGGCGTCCCTTAAACACATTACTTCATAGATGAAAACCTAGCAGACTAGATGACAACACCCTCCCCTCCAGTCTGTCAGGTATTGAACTTTACACTGGATTAATTCCAAAGAGTAAAATCATGTGAAGTATAGCACCAGCACAAATCAATGGTACAATTGAGTTCATCTAAACACTAGTTAGTTCATATAGACATACTCCCAAAATATAACTTTCATTAGAGTTGCTGGCATAGGGATTGTCGTTGCTATCAGCCCAGATGTAAATTCAATGAGTTAATTCAGAATTTTATGAACGTAAGTGGAGAGAATATATACTCTTGATACGTGGGCACTTTATTTAGGGCAATGATAAACTCAAAGGTGAAGTAGAGCAGTCACATGATCAAGCAAATGAACTGTTTTTAAGACTAAAACTGCTTATCCTTAGTTATGCCCCCATCCTTGCTCAGAAGTGTATCTTTAAAAGTCACTTCTGATTTAATCAGGCTATTGAAATTCAACATATGTGCACACAAAACCAGAGTGCAGATAAAAACTACAGAACAGATTTAGCTACACAGGGGCACAGAAGGAAGCAAGGACCTGACCTTTTAAATTTATATGTCTATTTACATGATTTGGAAGTGCATTTTTGTCTTCTCTGAAGAAAGGATATGTAAGATGCAAGAAGCTGTCTTGGTTCCTTGACCTACACAACTGTGGTAGGATTGATGTATGTGATTGGCAGTAGCGAATGAGACCCAAAAGCAAGGGGGAAGTGGATTAAATTGTGGCTTCTTAATTTCTTTCCTAAGGCACTGATGGACAAATGCAGCCATGTGATACTACACCGACCAAAACTAGCTCCTAAACCATAACAGATTTATTTTTACAAACAGATTTCCGCCTGTATTTTGCTCTTTCTTGAGTATATTGGTCTGCAGAATCCACTGTGGTGAGTGCAATAGTATTTGGTAAGAAGACAATATTCTACAAAAAGGCTTTCAATGCATGTATTAAAATAGAGATATGGGAATATGTTTTGTAATCATGCTAAACCTGTCAAAAGGCTTGAATGATACCAGAGTGTCAAAGGCAGTAAAAGACCCATGCTGTTTATGGATGTAAACTGTGCTACAATTATCTCTGTATACAAACATCTTTCAATAAATTTCCTGTCATTTGCACAGACATAAATTGGACTCTCCCATTATAGCAGCTGTGAAGAAAAGTTCTTTTATATTTCATTCTGAAATTTCTTGGTCATTGTGCTGTCTTAGAGCTGTCTATGAAAGCTTACCCTGCTTGTAACAGTTGTGTTCTGCTTCTGTTATACACTTTAGATACCCAATAAGGAACATTTAAACTTTTAAATAAAACAGGCAAAGAGCTGATAGAGCAAAACCCATTTGTGAAAAACAACATGCTGACCCCTAATATCTAAATAAAAAAATGAACTGCATTTCATCTTCAAATTGCATATTGAGAAAGGATGAGGTGGAAGGAAAGAGACAAGGCAGTTTGATGGGTCTTGTTCTGTAAAAGTCAGAGCTAACTGCAGCATTGTGTGTCTCTGTATATCAGATACCTTGGCCAAAGGTTGTTATATAGATAGTCTAGGCTTCACAAACTGTTTCTCTGTGCTCTGTAGTACATTAGCTTGTACTAATGGCATTTGAGATCTAGTGTAGGTATACAGCCAGCCTAAGTTAAGTGCCCCAAAAAATCTGTTTTCAAACTAGTAGGGTAACCCATTTCTTAATAACCACAGAACACCATTTAGACTAATTTTATTAATTTTTGAAATTACTGCTGTATTCCAAGGTTGCTTTAGAAGTGGAAAAAAACCTGAAAACTGTCCAGGTAAAAAAGGATTAATGTTTTGCCTACTACTACTGCAGAACCTGAAATTTTACTGTCTTTCTTGCCCTCACAATACAAATTTGCCAGTTTTTAAGGATAATTATTATGGTGTTCAACAAACAAGAAATGAGGGAGAAGTAATATGATTTAATTTGGGAAAGCTGAGATAACAATGGAACCATTTTCAGTCAAAGATGAAGGAGGAATATGAGTTACAGGCCAAGGAATGAAAGAGGTTTTAACTAACAAGCAGAAAATCATCAGTGAAATCACATTTACTTAAAGAGGTATTAACTAACAAACAGAAAATCATCAGTGAATTCCTATTTACTTAAAGCTCTTAAAACTCAGTTTACTCAAGATGCATCCAGAAGACAAATGTTTATATAGTTGCTCTTTGCAGCCCAGTTTGACTCCTGTATATATGAGAGCTTGTATTTCTACTACAATATTTGCCTTTTCATGTGTTACCATTCCTGACCCTTTTGAATAAAAAAACCCACAAAAATGTAGAGGGAAAGAAAGAAGGAAAGAATGAAAGAAAGAAGGAAAGAAGGAAAGAAGGAAAGAAGGAAAGAAAGAAAATCAAAAAGGTTTCTTTCCTGACTAGCAGCATTGACAAAGTCTTTTTTCCATTCTTTTTTGTCCCTCCTAGGTTTTTCGTTGTCCATTACAGGATCAGTATTATAAAAACCCTATTCAGATACTTATAAGGCATTACTGCTACTTATTGGACGCTATGCTGCTGGTCCTTCTGCTTTCTTTGACTTTTTAAGGTCTTAATATGCTCTCTATTTTCTATGAAACTTACTTGTAACAGGAGATCAGACTCAGAACCTGCTTGGTGCTATGACTGAAGGCAGTGTGTGTGTATGGAGAATAATGGGAATATTGCTTGTGAATGTTAGTGCCTGCTACAATCACAGAGAGACAAAATCTCTGTGGCGATTCCAGCCTCTGTGCACTGGCTGGTTTTGGCAGAGACCTAGCCCGTTGGCTTTTCATTACTCTTCTAATCATACAATGCTGAGCATCAGTTTTAACGAATTAAAAAGTTTGCTTTAGAAAGCAGCAAAACCCAGGAAATAGTGTGTCACCTTTTTCAGTGACCAATATTTCCATATAAATGCTTGCCTTCAGCGGACAGTTTATGTTGTGAAATTCTGTAAAGCCTACAAAAACTCAGTATACCCCGAGTGGTATGTGTGGCTGCAGAGACACAGAGCAGTTATAAAACCAACTCAGTAATCTGAAGTCAGTGCATTTATGCCCATTAACTGAAATAAAATTTTATTTATCGATCACTGAGGAGAGTGAATGTCTGCTTGCAGTCCCTTACTTCCTGTGACGTCCAGAGATAAACAAGAAGGTTTTTCATCAAATTGATTTATACATAAATGCAAACTTTCTCTTTCCCCTCCCTGTCTCCCAGTACTGCTGAAGTGCTCTTGGATATTCAGTGGTTTCAGGAATTGCTTTTCTCTATGCCTAATTTGGGCTCCTGTTTTCAAAAAACTCGACAAAGGAATGGCTTATTGGTCTGAGCTCTGGCCCGGATTTGCTAGAAGCATACTTGCTGCAGCTGTCACATCTTTCCAATACACATGAACTCGCTGTTAACATGAAGAAGAGAGACAAATTACTCATCACAGAAGAAACAAGCACAAGTGGGCCCCAGAAATGCTGGCTGCTATATTTAGCTTATAATACTAATATTGTAACGTCATAGTCGTGCCCTCTTCCATAATGGCAGCTCTGTGAGATTCTATCTAGATTTTATGATCTTATATGGAAAGTAATTCAGCTATTTGGGGAACTATGCTGTGTGCATACAAACAGTGAGACTACTTACGTCTGTTCTCTGTGTTATCAGTACCATTAAAAAGTCACATCAGCTGGGATGATACGCTGCTTTATAGTTTCTGCTTTTAATGTCTCTAAGGAAACCACTTATCCACACTTAACTGTGCTTGCCACATCCGCAATTTACACACAGGCAGGGCAAGGAGAAATAGTACATCAGAAATTCTGTTCTTTATGGAAATGTATCAGTAAATGTATCAGTATTAATTGTCTTCATGTTTTTTAAGTTTGAGACTGGTTTAGCAAAAGTCCTGAATTTATGTAGGTT
The DNA here is from genome assembly GCA_013397845.1 of Melanocharis versteri. Lineage (NCBI taxonomy): Eukaryota > Metazoa > Chordata > Aves > Passeriformes > Melanocharitidae > Melanocharis > Melanocharis versteri. The sequence goes on along the minus strand of VZTG01005248.1, from coordinate 4,586,879 downwards.
TCCCCAGGAGTGAGCTGGTGTGGAGATACTGTACCACAGGTCTGGTCAGCACTTTGAGGGGAGTTTTTCTGTTACTGAAGGCCAAAAGGACTAGAAAGAACTGTGTTTTGGCAAGATAGACAATGGATATAGGGGAAAATGATGAAATAGTCTAAGGTTAAAATGTGCATTAAAACCGTTTGAGTTATCTCCTTCCTTCTTCATTTCATAGAAAGACTATTTATGTTTAGGAATTTTAAGGGGAAACATTTTTTTAGAGTAGCAATTCATACCTATGGCAAAATAAAGATAAATATTTTTTTAACCTGAATCTATTTCTCCATGATTTATCAAGTGTCTTGAGGGACTACTTTTCAAAATGACAGCTTTTTTCACATCCTGATAATTTTAGATCTTTTGAATCTTTATAAGCTTAAAACATTTCAGGCCCAGCAGAATATGGATGTATCCATTATGTGAATGAAGTAGGCTTCATAACCACACTGAAGCTGTCATGGACATTTTTAAAATTGTACAGCACTTTGGATGACACTGTTGGGAGTTGGAGGAGTTGGAGGGAGCTGGAGCTCCCTTAGTGCTTCTGGCCTCCATGGTGCACTTCATTTTAGCAGTCCAAATTTAATAAAGGCTAAGGAATCACTATTTTGCTGAAGAGAAGAGGATTTACTAACCTGTAATTCTGTCTTTAGGAGTCCTGAGGGATCTTATTTGAGAGAGATGGTATCATGTTCCTTCACAATGGGACATTAACTACGTCAGTTAAAACTTCTGGGTTTCTGATCTATTGGTCAGAGACAGAGTGATCTTGAATTATGGTAAGTTTTCTATAAATATGTTTACCCAAAACACTGTCTGACCAAACATTTCAAGGGTTCCCTCCAGACGGAAGATGTAGAACTATATTGTACTCATGGAAAATGTAATTTCAACACAACCCAAGCAGAAACGAATTTAGAACCAAACAGAGATTTTCTTACAATTTTTTTTTTCATGGAAGTTAAATTTATTTAAATAAATGTATAAATGTATAAGCAAATATTTTTATTTTAATAAAAGATATTCCTTTTCTTTCAGGAAAAAAATATTGTATTTCAATATTTTTAAAATCTCAAAGAGCAATACGTCATTTATTAGTGTAGCCAAGGAGGGATTGACATAAAATTTTCTTATGTAGGAAGTAAAATGTCCTTCTTTCTGGCTAACACACAATAGAAGCAGTGATAATAACTATGCCTTGAAAGTCATCTGTTTTTTAAGCAAACATTTCAAAATTATGATAGAAGAAAGGTAGTGCAACAGTTTATGGAGATTCTCTGGGTTAATATGAAGCTTCCATTTTCAGGGTGCATAGAAATATAACAGTAACATATGAAAGAATATTGTGCAGGTAGAAATTACATCATAAGGATTTACAGCTGCAACGTAGCTTGAGTGTGCATTATAGGTACAATAAAACCCTTAAAATTGCCTTTGTAGCATTTCATAATTCCTGTATTTAAAAGCATAAAGCTGACATAATATTAAAAATATTACTCACAAATGTATTTCTGAAAAATATTTAAATTTATTTCATTTGTGAAATACTATGTACCATAGGTATTCAGTCCCAATATAGTATATTTTTATATGCTTATGAAAGCCTACAGTTGAATGTAATTTAGTATGAATGATTATCTGTTTGAAAGTTCACTCATTATTAGCCGTTTCTCATTTGTTATTCCAGTCATACTGTCATGGAACCAAAAAATGCTGCAATTCTTAGGTAAGCAGTCGCAGCAGGATTCATTTTCAGCATGTGGGGGGAAAGTATGTCCTGTGAGACAATCACAGATTATCAGGGTGATGAATCCCATGCTTGTGAATAATTATAATGCTTTCAGAAATAGGGAAAGGTTTCCTGATAACCTGAGATTAAAAATGCTTGTAACCATGCCAGTTAGCTGAGCTGTAGCTATTGTTTTAACCAGCTTCATGTTTTAAGAGGATTTTTACACTTTTTCTACACTTTGACTGTACAAAGACGTTTTGGAAACTTCAAGGTCCTTGACAGATGGAGACTGCATTAGCTGGTTTCTCCAGGTCCTTTTTCTGCTCTCCTAGACGTAAGACAGGACAACTTCAGTGCTCCAAAGTGAGGCATTGTGCAAACTTGTTCAATTGGGGCTTAAAACAGATGTAAGCAGATAGAGGCTAGAGTGTTTTCCTGGGACATGACACAGTCAATATGACTGTGTAATGCAGACCCTTTTTACAAGCAATAATATTATGGAAAATATGACACCATAAATTTTTAATTAAACCCCATATCATTAAGCAGTAGAGTGAAAAAGTACATGCAGTATCCCTGCACAGCTACTTGATGTTATCTGTCTGCCCTTTCACATGAGCCAGGAGGAGAACAAGAACATTAACAAACAGCTTCTAGTTTCACAACTCGAAGCAGGGGAAGAATAACAAATTGTGAAAATGGAAGAAGAAATATTAGACTCTGCGTTATTCCTTTCCTTTTCCCTCTCTTCTGAAGTGTTATTAGTAACTGAGGTAAGTAAAAATGTTGCAAAGGTTTAGTGTCCTGTTGCCCGCTAATTCTTACGTCTTCCTCAGTCACTGAGATTTTACAACCAGCTATAAGGAGATTACTTTAAACCCTTTTCCATCACTATGAATAATATTCTTAAAGGGACACTGATAGGTGTTGCAGGTTAATATTCTGATTTGGAATTTTGGAATCTGTTAGAGAGTCGGAGTTTGCGGAGTCTTTTTAAAAATAATTACTTTTTTCAGGTATTGAAAATAAAACCCAAACCCCTGACCTTGTGTATTGTTACATTATGTTTCTTGTTCAGCGGAGAGAGGATTATTAAAATAGATGTCTTTCTTCTTGTCCATACCATACTAACTTGCTTTGTGTTAAAGATTTATGGCCTAGGACTAAAAAAACCCCAAAATATTGCAGTAGGACACTCAATTATTTCTCTGAAATAAATAAGAGTTGAACTGCATTTACCAGCAGGATCTGCAGGACTCATCTTTCATCCCACCAGCCCTAACAGTGTCTTAGTCGCAAGCAAATAAAAAACTCCATTGTCTCAGAGACTCCTGCTCAGCACTAAAACCTGATGGAACCAGCTGAAGAATAGTGTTTTCAGATATTTTTTTAAAAACTGGCTTCACATACTCATTATCACTCACTGTGATCACTACTATATATACAAATAAACACAAACACTTGAATGCATGCAAAAATCATTTAAGAGTTTTTAACAAAAAGATAAGCAATTATTACAGAGATGGCCAGTCTGCTTCCTGTCAAATAGATGCAGTGGAAGTGACTTTTGAGCTCACATTCGCCTACAAGACATATTACATAGACCCATGGCAACGCATTGATCTGTTCTCCTTTTATAAATCATTTATAAATGTCCTCTAATAAAAGTGTACTTTTATTTTTATTTCTGTAAGACAGAACTATTGTGTGTAAAGTCTGCTTTTACCAACCCTTGCCTGTGGCCCAAGAATGAATGCAATATGGCTCCTGCTGAAGTTTCAGGCATGTGCATCTTTTAATCATTTTTTTAATGCCATATGGCTAGAAATACTGAAATATAATACATTGTCATTTACTGACTTTAAGGAACTTTTTCTCAATTTAATTAAACAGGATAACCTGCTAATGTAAGTGCTGACTATTACGCATGAGGAGTCTAAAATGATAAATTAGTTATAAACAAGGCCCTTTGTGGAAATTGAGACAAATTCTTTTGACTGACGAGATGGGCTTCCATCTGCAAATATTTTGTATTTCTGCTTTTCTGACAGCCTGGGGTGAGATTATATAGATAAACAAGACCTTTTAGCTGCAGAAAAACCTGCTGGTAGTTTGCATTGGATTAAGATGGATTAATGTCTCCCTACTTAAATTCCTATTGTCATTTTTTCAGTTGCGTACTTCACACTGGCAGAAATGATAGTCATAGTGTTCGTTTATTTGACTGAGGTTTTGTATTTTAAAGAATCCCAGTCCAGGATATTAGTGTCCTTGTCACAATTTTCTCTGACTGATTGAATGTGATCTCAGGTGAATTATTGCATATGGATGCAGGAAGAGCGCAGGTTTAAGCTGGCATCTTTCCATTTCTTGCTCTGGTATCTTTAGTTTTCCTGGTCACTGCCCTTGAACCCTGAACTGTATAGTGTCAGAGGGTACATCTGAGTCTACCTGTCCAGTACCAGAAGAGAGCTATGAACTAAACCTAAAGATCAAAAGGATCTAATTTAAAAATTGGCATTCTATTTCAAATCTCTTGTGCAAAATAATGTGAAGGACTTCATTTTCAGGCCAGTATCAGAATAATATATCAGAAGTCTAAACCTTAAAAAATGTAGTAAAATAAGATCCTTGTCCTCCAAACAGCTCTAGTTTGGCTATCTTACAAGTATCTCTCTGAAATGCCAAATACAAATCCCTGGAATGTCCCCAAAGTGGTCTGTGAATATGTAATTACAGAATCACCGATAACTTTGGGGATATTCCAGGAGTTTTTATTTGGCATTTCAGAGATACAAGCTTTCTTAATTTACCAGAAATAAAGCTAATGGAACTGGAACGTGAAGAAGTAACAAGGCATGTGAACTGTGTTATCTGGTGATGCCAAATATGTTTTACTTCATATTTTCTAACATTAAGTTGCTTTATTGTCCAGTTTATATATGAAATAAACTGGTAATATTTTAGCTATGTTCATAATGAAATATGTCATTAAAATGTGCACCTCTTCAATGAAAATTGCACTTTACGCTTGTTTCAAGGGGTCTGCATCTGAAACTGCCAGCGTGGCCCTTGCAATGCTCTTCTGAGAGCCCACAGTCTGTGCAAAAAAAAAAAAAGCCCTCAGAGAAATGGCAGCAAGCTTTCCACCACTGGGGGCCCCGTAAACTGGGACTACCCATTTAGGGACTTAAACAGGAGCAATGGTTGCTACATCAGTCTGAGAATGAGGGCTGCCCCCGCTCGCCCCACCGTGTCTCTGACAGCATGAGAGCATTATTCCTCAGTGCCACCTTCTAGCACTGCCTCATGAAGAATTTATATGTTTTGAGTTTTCCTTCATGGCAGACGTCCAGCAGTGCTGTACTATAAACCTGCCACAAAGAGTGAAAAAAGTGCAGTTTTCAGTTCAAGTGGGGGCCCAGACTGATGAGCTCAGACAGGCCGAACTTCTAAAGGTTATGGAGTCTGAACCTCAGCTGATTCACCGAGCACCGAGTCAAACCATGTACTTCTAAGGAGGTAGCAAACATTTTAAAAGACTAATTACTTGAGAAGGTTGTGGAGGGTGATTAATACACTGAAATCCTTTATTGGAATTCTCTTGAGGAACCCTAATGAAATAACAAATTCAGAGAGAGGAGAAATTCTTTTCCTTTTTTGGCAAGTAGTTATTTAAGCAGAACAATGCTGCCAGCTGAATGCATCATTAAAGGGATGGCTTACTGTTGCACACCAAAACCCCTACTGTGATAAATGGCAAATAAAACATGTCTTTCTTCCACCCATCAAGGCAGTTGAGGACGAGCAGAGCAGGGCTACCAGGATCAGGCTCTTGGCGTTACCAGGCACGGATGGCCTGTAGAGGGCTCTCAAGGTCCTCTGCTGAGCCTCCTAACCCAGTTTCGCAGGCTGCAGCTGGAGGTTTTCTGAGGTCACCGAGGTCTCTCTCAAAAGAGCTAAACAAAAGGATCCTTCAGCATAAGCGTGCATTTTTTTCCTTTTCTATGGCCTTGCTGTTTCTATGTACTATCTCTAGCCACAACTTCGCCTGCATTATTTGCTTTAGCAAACAGATGTTAGAAAGTCACTACTAAATATAAGCCTGTCCTGTAACAGTCATTGTGGAAAAAAAAAAGGGAAAAAACGCAACAAGCTTGGAATAGGAATGAACACTTCCAGTATTTTTTGCTTACTGTGATCTTTGAGGCAACGGTACTATAGGCACACAGAACACAGATTACTTGTTTATATTTAGTTAGCTCATTTTGTTCAGTTCCTAGAATGATCTAGGGTGTGCAGGAAAACAAATATTGCATTGAATATCATTCTCTAAAGCTGACTGTGCTGCAGAATGCATGTAATTTTTGACACATAAAGTGAATAGCAGAACTAGCTACACAGATTACTTATTAAGATGCTTGTATTAAAACCCAAAACCAACCTACAAGCAAGAGCTATAAATGCACAAGAACATGAAGCCTGCAGCAAATTAAATTTACGTGTTTTAATTGCTTGTAGCCATGGTTTTCTTTCATAGGAATATGGCCTGTATTGGAGGAAGAAAAATGCCCTTTCTCCTTTGACAATAGCTATGTTTTAAATCCAAAATTCTTGCTGTGATTATCTCTCCAGGTAGATCTGGAAAATTCAGAAGGAGCAGATTATTACAGCAACCTTAGTTCCTGTCTTTCCTTGCCTGGTTATACTGAAAGGAAGAACCCTCTAAAATTAGGATAATTGGGCTGTTTTTCATTTCTAGTAGATTTCCTTTATGGAAGGGGACATCCTGTAGCAGTCCTTGATGGCACCTTCTGGCATTACTTGTTTGTTTGCCTTTTCAGGAAAAAAGGTTTTTTCTATTTTATTACCTTTACTTCATGTTCTTATTTCCTTTCCTTGTAATACCAGAGTGGCTTTAGCTAGGACAAAAGTTATATACCAAAAACTTACATCCTGTTTTTGTCCCAGTATGCAGAAACACAGCTGTAGAAGTAGTCTTGTAGTTTTTCTTTCTTACAGGATCTCTGAATAAGCCATTCAAAGTACTAGTTGGTTCTATTCTCCTTAACTGTAGTGGCAGCTGCCACTGAGTTTCTGAAGCTGAGTTTGCTGGGACTGTGCAGTAACCAGAGGAAAGAAAATATGCGATATTAAGAAAGAGAATTGTAGGCAACAACAGGAAGCTATGACCATGTCACCAGGTGGTAGAGACTGCAAACCTCAAGGCACTGAATAACATGCATCAAAAACACCAGCACTCTTCAGGTGATCCCAGCTTTATAGACTTTTACTACTTTTTCTCGTCTTTAGATCAGCTATGGGTAGAGAACCATTGCTATCAGTTTTAAAGGCTGTGGGCAGTGATATCTGTATGTGGTAAAACTGGCAGGCACACATAAAAATTGTTTCTTTGGACTGCTATATAAGCATCTGTAAGTACCTACTGACTGATACTGTTGAGAAGCTTTTCAGTCCTAAGTCTGCAATACTGTCGAATTTTATGCAAAATCTCTATCTCTTAAAGTGGGGGAAACTGTAAATTCCTTTAAGCAGTCAGGTCCTGTATATGTGAGGAGAAATAGTAGACCTTTCCTATCTGTTATTGCTCAGGAGTCATACAGCACATGCCACTGCTGAAGGCTGGGAGACAGAGTAAGGCAGTGGCTAAAATTTTCTGAAAGTGTCACAGCATATTTAAGTTTTCCTGGACATGTTCTGGTTCTTTTGGGCAGAGATTTTCTATACAAGGATTTTGAAGACTTAATGTGTTTTTCCAGGCCCTAGTAGGTCATAATCCGCCAACCAAGAGCCACACATATGGAATTCTTCAATATACTGCAAACCAGCTCCATGTGCATCAAACCATCTGCAGATGTGCAATGTGGTTTATTCTGTGCATGTCCAGGAGGTTCAACATGTCCTAAAAATTCTGGGTTTACTGTGCACATGTAGAAGCTATATGCACATAGATTTCCAGACCAGGTGTACTGAGATGATGTGCACTGAGAGTGAGAAAGGTCATATTGGAAATTTTGACTCTGCAGAGCTTTGATCTGAACGATATTCTGGCCTTCTGTGTTTCAAGCACTAGTCCTCCATGTCATTTTCTCTAGGCATTCCATGAAATGTCAGTAGTCAGCAGTGATGCCCTAATACCAGTGGAGATGCCTAACAGCCATAGTGTCAGCTATGGATTCTGTCAAAGGCACAGAGGTTCAAATTCGTAGTATTTCTTCCATTCAACACCAACTACCAAATACCTTCCTGGGCATCATGCCCCACTCTCCATGCTAGATCACAGAGAAATGAGCAATTGCTTCCTGGAAGCATGTTATCTTGGGACGACATGACCAGGCTTTCATGTTGGGAGAGGCTTTAGGAGGTGTCAGACCAACCTGTTGCTCAAAGCATGGTCATCCTGGCCAAACTACTCAGTTTGGTCTTGAAAATGTCTGAAGAATGAAAAGTTTCTATTCCTGAAAGCTTTGCTGCTCCAGACCATAAATCCCAGCCCTTGGCTTGTCCTCGTGGGGTAAGTGGATGAAGCTCTCTACTTCAATGCCATCCTGGTCTCCCACCACTAAATTCACTCCAGTTCACTGATGAGTTGTGAACTCTGGGGTTTCAGACTGTACACAGTTTTTCGGAGCCGTGAGGTACAATCCCTTCCCTGATGGGTGTGCTGCTGCTGATGATACGATCCAGGAGGCTGCTGTTTTTCCTTGCTGCCAGGACACACACAGTGGTTCATGCTCAGCTGTCTGTGTCAGAGCACAGTGAGGCCTGGCTGCTCCCTGAGGAATGGGAGGCTGGAATTTGAGTTCAACGCCCGGGCTTTCAGGGCAGGGACTCTCCAGACAGTGTCTGTTCCACGCTACAGAAGTGGGGTGAGCGGGGCAGGCTTGGAGATGGTGCGCAGCCTCAAGCACAGCCTGGTGGTGGCCAGACAGGTCCATGGTGACAAGGCAAGTCCTAGGTCAAGGTGGGAAATCAGCCAGGGCTTAACTGGCTTGTCAATCAGGTGAGGTTCAGGGGGCGGTGGAGAGGCACAGGCACAGGCCTGGATAGATCTCTCTGGCCGAGAGAGCGAGAGAGCCTCGACTGAGAGCAGCTCCCAAGACCTAGAGGGTGGGAAGTCCTGCTGTGTCTTCCTACAGCTCGTTTTCCACTAAAGATCTGCTCAGCCAGCTGGCCTCAAACGCAGCCTCCTGGCACCCAAACCCTGGGAGGGCTGGGGAGTGCATCCGGGATACTGACAGCTGTCTGTGGAGCCTGCAGAGCCTTTGCAGAAGATCTGCTCCCCAAACAGTCTCAGCCTGTACAGATGAGTACATCTTTCTATCCCATGTACTGGTTTATGGATTTGTCCCTGTTGAATTTCATGGACTTTCTGCTGTTGCATTACTCCAGTTTGGATAGGTGCCTCTTCCTCTAGGTGGTGGCCCAATGGTCCATGGAGCACTTTGCTGTCATCCACAGACCGCGTGAGTGCAAATTCCATCTCTTCCAGACCAATGACAAAGACATTACACTCAGGCAATAGCAGTATAGACCCCTAAGGAAGGTCATTTGTAACCAACCTAGAAGAGTGAACCATCAGCTCCATGAACTCACCAATGTTCAGCGCACTACCTGTCCATCCAGACCATAACGTCTCAACCTGGATAAAACAGTACTGTTGGGGAGCATATCTAGAGTCCTTTTGAAGTTGAGTGAGTGTCATCTATCAGTTTCCCATTGGCTACAGAGCTAGTTATTTTATCACAGCAGGCGATCATATGAAGTTTTTCATGATCACAAAACAACTCTACTTCATTCCTTACTGGCTGTCTTTTGGACACTTGATAAAACATTAACTAATGACTCTTTAGCCATTTTTAGTCATGTTATGTGTATTTTATTCCTCTAATATTTTCTTCAGAAAAATACATAAGAGAAAAAGAAGGACAGGAACAGACAGCAAGGGAACATCTTGTGATAAGCTTTTAAACTTCTAGATTTAATAAAGTATACAACAACGTGGCTTGATGGATCAGACGCTCTTGCATTCATAATTCAGAGATTAAATGGGAACATTCTTCTTATTTCAAAAGGGTAGGATAATAACTTGCTATTTTGTATGTTCAAGTTTTGAATTTCATTTTAGAGACTTTGAAGAATATTCCTCCTTCAGCCTGAATGGCTTTTAATTTCACTTTTCAAACTTAGAATTCTAAAAACCACATAACAACATCTCAGTTTCTTGTAGATCTTCTGTACTAACTTCATCATAATAGTGGTGATCTAAAGCCCATTGAAGTGAGCACAATTCTTTCTTTAACATAAGTCATTTCCGGATCAAGCAGTAACTGACAAAGCATGCTAAGTTCATTTTTAATTCTTTTACCTATGGCTTTCTGATGAGGATGTACAAAGCCATATATACAAGGTAAAAGAAAAATCTGTGGTGAACAGCAGCTTTCCTACGTGTCCCAGATACCTGAACATAGACCATTGTTCTTGAGTTGTTACTGAAATTTAATTTTAATGTTTGTATAATAAACTTATTGTCTAAAAGCTCTTTTGAATGTTTGATATCTGATTGCAGGCAGAACTCTGCTGTCTAGTTGTGAATTACCATGTTTACCATATGTTGATTCTGTGCTTTGATTAGAGTAGTAAAGCTCAGGCTACTAACGTCATGTGTGAGTCTGGAATATAGTCAGGAAGACTGTAGATATCTTACAAACAGCAGAGAGGAAAACAGGACAAGGCATTTTAAAAAGTGTTAAGCTGCTCTGGGTAAGCAGATGCAGTTAGCTCTATAGTGCTGTGCCTGAACTAACAAGCCCTGTGTAGAAGAGGGACTTAATTGTTTAAACAACACTAACGTCACTAATTACACTAATGGCAGGTGATTCTTGTCTGGTGAAACAGCAATAAGTGGATACAATCTGCACATGGCCAAGAGGATGACTGCTGTGTATTGGTTATATAAACCCACCATAAATTCCCAAAGTAGTGTCCCGAGGAATATTATGTTACTTCTACCTTCAGTGGTTTGGGAGGTTCTATAACGAAATATCCATTGCCACACAGATGGCGAAAAAGGCTGGATTTCTGCTTTGCTGGGTTATCTTCAGAACCTGAAACACTAACAGCACTGGGTCTTCACTCCCTAGCCTGGTACCCTTCCAGGAATTCAGGTAGGAATTCAGTGAGATCTTGTCAACCGCACATGTAGTGGATTAAGTGTTTGGTTCAACAAATCATCACATTCCAATGAGACTTTTTTAATTTAAAAATTCTCATCAGCACTACTAGTGAGCTCTTCCATCTCACAAAGGGTAATTCCAACACACTGTCAACATTGCTAACATGTTCTTCTTAAGGAGTTTCAGAAAATTGCCAGTTTTTGCATTGTTTTTTTTTTTAAAGCAATGTCCAATAATACTTTTGATACAAATATATTGATGTCCAAATTTATATTTACATTTAGCAAGCATTTCTATGGACAAAAATCCAAGCATGTCTGAAACTAAATTAGTTTGGTTAGAGTGCAGAATATCTTTTTTTGATGCTAACACAATTATAGCACAAAATCACTGGGTTATTTTACTGTAGGACAAGTCACTTGAAAACAAAAACAATAAAACCCACCAGGCATTTCTATCTGGGTTTAGATTAATGTTTCAAATTATTACCAAGGGATATCTAGAATTTATTATGCATAATTGTTACCAAAATATAGCAACAGTCTGAAACCCAAAGCTCTGCGTCATTTCTAAATTTTAACTCAGCTACGAGTTCATCACACTTTCCTAATGATGTTATGGTTTGGATTGGGCTTTAAACAGTTCCTTTACTTTTCTTTTGTCTTATAGAGGCAGCTGTGTAGCCCTCTTTTGATGTAAATTCAAATAGTAGTCTTTCTGTGACAGCTGCATGCACATGTGCGCTGTTAATGTTGTCAATCCCAGTGCCACAAAGTTTTCTTCTTGTAGCAAAACACTGGATAAAAATTTCCTGATGGAGCCACTCCAGGTTGCTGTGAATGGGTCAGACATTATTAGGAACCTTGGGAAATTCTTAAATTTCCCTTAAGCACTGCAACTTGCTATATCACCTCTCCTTTAGAACTTGATGCAATATCATAGAATCATAGAATGGTTTGTTCACTGGAAGTTACTTGTTAATCTTGCATTGAAGTCACAAAAAAAAAAAAAAAGGTGTAGGACACAAACCAGTGGATTTTACAAGGGCTAATCAAAGGATATTTTTACCTTGTGTACCTAAGTGTAGTGTTGAGTCTCAGGCTAACCATTACATAAACCAGTGTTTCTACACCTATTGACATGTCAGCTCCAGTCTTGAAAACTGTAGTTGATTCCTGATGCTATTTGGCTATTTTAGGGTTGGGCTGCTACAATTCCAGCTTTCTGGTTTGGGCCAGTGCTACCTTTGGTATGACATATCATGTGAATACGTGGATAAGTTCCTAGACAAGTATTTTTTGTGTTAATTAGTACAAGGGATAAAAAAATAAGAGATAGATTACTTTCCTTATTTTTCTGACACACTATGATATTTTGACATACTTATGCAAGTCAATATTTTCTTCTTCGTCTTTTTTTTTTTAAGCTTCTGCTGGAAATATTTAAAGGTGCCTGTGAAATGAAAAATGGAGAATTTATGTTACCTGTGTTATGTTTTGGAAAAGTCCTAGAAATTCTCTCGGAAGTTCCTGGCTATAGGGTGTACCGAAAATTTCCCCTTTGCCATATTTTTTTGCCTCCAAATCACACTGCTTAATGCTTCCTTTAATCTTGTTTCATGTGAACTTAAAATACAAAATAATCCCTCTGCAAACAAGCCTTAAATGACTCCTCTCCAAGCTTCAATTTTTTTAAGAACTGCTATTTGTACCCTTCTTTCCCCAGCCTCATTACTTCAGGCCCAAATCTGTGTTTCCTGTTAAGTCCTCCAGTACAAGCAGAGCGTCCAGTGGCCCTCTTGCTTTGACGAGACTGTAATACCTTCCTTGCTGGCGTATGGCTTATTCCACAGCTAAATGGTTGGTTATTAACATAAGAGTTCCATGCTAACTCTGGGATTTATAAGTTCTACCTATGGATTTCCAAAATCATCATCATTTTATGAACAAAGAAAATGAGAAAGACAGGAACAGTTTATAGGCTCAAAATGACTAGCTAATGTCTAGTAGCCATACATGTCAGAGCACATATTTTTACAATCAACTTGAAATTATTAGGTGCTTTTAATAACAACTATGTACAACAGCTGAAACATCCTAATGGACAGAGTTAGATCTTTTTCTTTCTTGCTTTCAGCAAATTGAAATAAATGAAAGAGAAGCAGAAAAAGAGAAATATTAAATCTGAGCAAAAATGGAAGACCCCTCATTAGGTGATTTTAAAATGCCAGAGAAGGTCTTGTGACTAATCTAATTTCTATGGAAAACATTAGGACAAATGCTATTAGAGCTAATACCTTAACCTCCCCCTGCCTTCACTCCTTATTGTCTGAGAGTGCTTTAGATAGTGCCGTGAAGGAGCAGCCCAACTGCTGATTCATAGAGTGAGCTTTGGCATCAGCCTCTTGACTGCTCTTAGGACTTGCACATGAGCACAGGAAGAGAATAAAAGGCTGTGTTTGGCAACTGTCACTCCTTTCAGTCGTGCGATTCAAATCAATGGCCAGTACATCTGAGTAGAGCATATGAGTGGCTGAATGGGGGAGGATTGCAGCGGCAACACTGAGCTCAGGTGTTCCAGTAATAAAAGCACGGCATTGAAGAGCAAGCGCTTCATATTTTTGCTTGATTTCATCTCAGACTTGCTGGAGGTTTGAAAGAAAATTGAAATTCCTTTTAAAGAAGCTTATTTTGATCTACCTTACAACTTTCAGGTATTGACAATGACTCCAAATCCTACATGATTTTCATGTCCTCTGGAAATAGATTTCTTTATTTAGCTTTTGTTGTTTATAGAAGTTATATTTAACTTTTTTATCATTTATATAAATTATTTATATAATTTACATTTAATTTATCACTGAAACAGCTGTTCTCGCTCAAAGTTATGGAAATTTTACCTCTATGGGAAAGTAAATCCATATTTGGTATCTCAGACTGAGTTTGTACATGATTCCTAACCACTATTTTGAAAGAGGAGTGAACAAATCTTGGATTAGAAATTTCAGCTAGCCAAACCAAAACCCAAAAAACAAAGAAACAAAAAACCCCCATAACATTCTCAAAACAACAACAAAAAAATGTGCACAGTTATTAGGTACTATGACTTCAGGGTGCAGCTCACAGCATAATTGCTGGGTTAAGAAAGATCCTGGCTGGTTGGTATAGCTGTCCAACACAGGGAAAAGCATTTCAGAGACTCACTTATGCACATGAATCAGTTTAGCTGATTTAGCCTTGCTTGTCTGCTTGGGTTAATTAGCCCAAATTAGAGATAATTAGTGAGCTAGCTCAGGTGGAACAATATCCTGCTGCAACTATCTAGTTTCTGGTTCTGAACCTGGTTTCCCCTGAGGCAACTCAGTGCTCTCTGCTGAGCTGTGTTGTGTGAGCTTGCCCTAAATAACTCGTCCAAGTTCAGCTGAGTACAGATCAGAGCTAGGAATAGAACTGCCATCAGTTGACTTCATGACCTGCCTGAAACCATGCTATTGTCGGTTTTCTCAGAGTTCTTGATTTAATTTTTAAAAAGCCTTCAATTTTTCAGCTGAGCAGCTTGAGGCATAAAGAGGTCAGTTAATTGCACTACTGGGAGTTGCACCTGGTATCCTTTAGAGAGCCTATTCCCAGCTCTTTGGCTCTAAGCAGTACAACATGCACCCTCCTTTAGAGTTACTCCAGAAATGATCTATAAATACAACAGCACCAGGTTTGTTTTGAGCCTGCACATAAGGAGTTTATTTGAAGGCACCCTCAGGCAGCCTTTTCAGTTATGAAATAAATTCTGAACCTACTCTGCTGTGGCTGAGAGTTTTTAGATAGTCTCCAGGTTATACAGTAAGTAGTGCATAATTTTAGTTGCCATTTAAGGTTCCAGAATGTGGCAGTTGCCCAGATCTGTAAGATAACAAGCTGGCATTCTTCTTCCCACGTACTTATGTATTCTGCCAATTGCTGCTCCTCCTCCCCCCTTTTTAAAAAATATTTCCTCTTTCCTCCCTGCACCCTGTTGGGAAAAGGAGAGCTGACAGAAGGCAAGGAAGGTTAGTGTGGGCTCCATTACAACCAGTGCCTGTTGATGCTTGCTGTTAAATGAAGTGTGAAGCGGATTGTTAATGGCCCTTTTTTTTTTCTTTTCTCATGAAGGATTAGCTTTTTCCTTTTATGATAAAAGACTGATTCATGTACACATCACTGTTCAGACCCAGACACTCAGCTTTATATATTCTGTTTCTGATCTCAACTGGACAAGTGAGGTTTATTTACAAGTAAGGGTTAACAGACTGCATAGCAAATAAGCTTTCGTAACTGTTTTCTGTTTTTTACTGGGTCCAAGGTAGCTGAATGATACCAAGATGATTTTTGCTTTTTCTTTTATATACCTTTTACACAGTTCTGTGTATCCACAAGTATTAGCATGCATACTTGTAGTTCTTTAAGTCTGATAACTTAGCATAGTTCTAGTGTTTGTAGGGCCAAAAGACCAAACACCCCAAAAGACCTAAAGACCAGGAAACCAAACGTTCTACTCTTTTGGAGAACCAAGGTCCCCTTCTAGAACATACTCTGTAAACTAGAGATTAGCCCACCCAGGCGGGGGGGAAGATTCCATAGATGAGAGAAAGTACTGCACCATCCACCCAAGCCCCCTTATTGGGTACCCTTATTAGATATGTTAATGTGTAAGGTCTATAAATTGTATATGTGATTTATGGTGGGGGGGCTTTGCGACGCGTTCCACCTTGGCAAAGTGATGCATCAATAGGATCCTGTTAAAAATATCGAGGTAAACAACCCCCTAACCTTAACCGTGTCTGGCTTTCAAGACCAAAGAAAGGCATCAGTAGGCTAAAGCTGCATGTTTATCTACATTACCTGAAGCACTGGCTTAGTAACGTTTTCACTGGTTCACTCGAGAAGCAAGTGGTCTTACTCATCTTGAAAAATAATAGGAAAGAAGCTACATAATAGCCAAATATATCATACATTAAATAGCAGGTAAGTTCTCAAATTGTGGTGTCTACATTGTGGATGAGATATTGCAATACTATATCTGGATATAAATTTATTCAGTTTAAGGATATTTTTGGATTTAAGCCTATGCAAAAATCAGCTAAAAAGTCATACAGTTACCTGTTTTTTGCTAAGCGGAGATGGAGTATAAGCCTATGTCCCTTAAACTCCATATTTTGTACTGAAGTTCTACTTCTGGATATCCTAGATTAGTACAATCTAGCCAGGTGTTGTTTGTTTACGAAAGAGCTGTTACTTTTAGACAAGGGAAAACAGTAGGCTTAATCTACCTATAAAAAGGTGAGGCCAATGCTGTGGTACCAGCCAACAAAAGGGATTAGTACTAAGATTGGAAAGTATGCCTGAGACTGGTTGAAAAGAATGACACCAAGTGACCATTAAGAAAAAAACCTAAAGAAAGTTATGACTGAAATTTCTCAAGGATCAATCTTGGAACCATTACTTAATACTTTCAGTGATTTTCTTTTTGTGCTGAAGTCATTAATTCTTATAAATAGTGTTGAACACACAAAGTTAGTAATTATCATCAAATCAGAGGTGTGCTGGAATATTGTGATGAAAGAAATATAAAGAATTGAGGTAATAGAAATGCAGTAAAATATGAAAATACAGAAAGCAGTCTCTGTACTGAGGAACTAAAATGAATTTCTGTTCAGGGTGATTAGTGGACTAGAGGACACATTTTACAATAGCAAATAAAAATATCTTGGCTTAAACTCACAGAATGGAGGCTGAGAAGGGATGATTGCTCTCTAAATTCATCAGAGGGGAATAAACAGCAGGGAGGGAGGAGAACTAATTAATCTAAAGGATATTATTGGCACATAAACAAAGGTTCATTATAAAATTTAAGTCAGAAATTAGAGGAACTATCAGAGGAATGAGGAAGGTCCTTCTGATAGAAGTAATGGAATCGACTTAATTGAAGTAGAATCGACTTAGTTTATAAAAGTAATTCTATGATACCACGGTCTGTAATAGGAAACAGCTAGACTATGTGAGTCAGAAGGCCTTAGAGAGTCTTATGCCCGACCTCATCTTCACCAAGTGTTGATATTTCTGTCTAGAAGTTCACAGAGGGGAGAACACAATGATCAACCATCACCAGGTGTAACTGTCTATACAAAAAAAGCACACAGTTTTTTCATGTGGTGTTCAATTTCACTTTCATGGACTTCCCTAGAGGAAGCATGGGATCAAGGCAGAATATTAGCTTGAAATAAAGGAAAAAAAAAATAAAAAAAAAATCTGAATTTTAATTTGATGCAAAAAACCCTAATGAATTCAATAAGTTATGGGTGTAATGCCCATGTTTGAGAATAGACACAGATTATATCAGAGGAGATATAATAGTGTAAGTCAATCTTGCACTTTATATAATTACTTTTTCCTATTGAGAAAAAATGTATCATGTCTAGGATTCTGTCCATTATGTTTTACTTATCCTTCATACCTTTTCTTATTTGCCCACTTCCCCCTCCCAACCTCAAGCACTCTGTTAAAAAAAGTTGGCTCTGATCTTGTATGGATGAGCTCAGGACATTAAAGCGGTTTTTTTTGGTTTTTTTTTTATTTTTTCTTAGTGCATTGAAAAGTCAGAATAAATGGGAATCACAGAAATAACTGTGATTTTATGTGTCTTTGCCTATTCAGTACCTGGACTGTTGGTGTATCAGGTTGCTTGTATTCTAAAAGAATAAAAGGTAATAACCCCTTTTTTTTTTTTTCGCCTTGGATGACGCAGGTTTTTTTCTGTAGAAATTAGTGATATTATGCCACTTCAAACTGGCAGAAAAATCTGAACAAGTATCCATAACTGCTGCTGAACAACATTTACTCTATGGCTAAACAAGGATTTTGGTTTTCAATATTGTCAATCTGACAATTTCTGCAAGTCGTACATTGACCCTTTCTGTAGAAGTTTAATAATTTATTTCCTCTTTTAAATGTAAAAATGTCCAGCCTTTTTTCTCAGTTTGATTCAATGTTTAAAAAAGAAAAGCAAAGAAAAAGGGTTGATCTGCCTGTCAGTACACATGCACTGACCCTTTGGTGCTCTCTTGATCCTTATGAGCTGGCAAAATAAAAAATCAGACCCATAATACTACACAAACACTGGCAAATGCAAGCCATTTAAGATGTTTTTTACCTTCACCTTTCTACTTTCATTCCTATACCATTCATGTAGTTTTTAGTGATGCTGTTTTTATGACTCCCATTACCTTAATTTTTTGTAATATACAGTTTACTGAAAGTAATGACCTAGATTGTCCAAATATACCAAAACATTCTATATTTCATGACAAACACACTAAACCTATCTATTTACATACATGTATTTTAAGATACACATATGTAAAAGTCATAACTAAAAACCATTTAAGGGTTTTAAAAATGTTTCAAGTTTTTCATATGTTTCAAGAAATCTTAGCTTGGGGATGCCAAAGAATTCATTCATCTTCTCTCCTCCTCAGACATAAAAGAGAAATGATGATGGGAGAAGAAAAATCTGAAACTGTTTTTGCCATGCAGAACAAACTCTTAATTAACAATACAGTATTAGCTGAGTTATGTGTCTCCTCTTTCAGGGGATTTGTTAGTATCTTCAAAGGAAAAACAAGCAAAAATTCACTGTTCTGCCT
Source organism: Melanocharis versteri (assembly GCA_013397845.1). NCBI lineage: Eukaryota > Metazoa > Chordata > Aves > Passeriformes > Melanocharitidae > Melanocharis > Melanocharis versteri. Next base: position 4,568,239 of record VZTG01005248.1, on the reverse strand, counting down.
AGTTTTTTATTCTTACTTACACTCTATGCTTTCCCAACTCTGTACAGTAATTTTCACAGAGAGAACATTCTGATCACAGAGGTTTCACTGTGAATAAGAGATGCAGGCATTGCCTTCAGAGGGTGTTAACATATTACTTGAAAGGCCATGAACTAAAAAAGACAAAGATTAGCTGCTAGCTAGAGGATTACAAACCCAAAAATTTGAATTTATCACAAGAACTGAATAGAAGGAAAAAAAAATTTCCCAAATTGTTTTACAAGACTTGATTCATGATCAATCTTTTAAAGTGAATTTTTTTTTTTTAAATGAACCTACTGCTATTTTTCATATTTGTTCTAGTACCCTTACAAAATAATTTTGGAAGGAGACAGCCTTTAGTAAAGTTTAGTCCTAACACTGGACAAAAATGTGCACTCTGAACTGTACTTACGCGTTCTCTGCAGAAAAAAAACAAAGTGTCAAACAGCTGAGATTTTTTTGTGCTAATTTTCATTAACCTTGTAGAATAAGTAATTAACTGTTATCTCCTATACAAGCTCACTGTCTACATTTCAGCAGATTATGTTCATAACTGAAATATAAAAAAAATATAGTACATGGTGTAAGAGAGTTATTAATTTTTAGTGATATCCAACCAATAGTGGAATTGAAATATGTTTGATAAATGAATGCACCATCTTATGAAATGAATGTGTTGTGCATTATGGGACTTTTTGAGTAAATAAGTTTGTAAAAGAAGTAAACATAAACAAACTTAAGCTACAGAGGAGATTCTCATCTTGAGCTGTGTAGATGGGTAGTGACACTTGTGCTCTGCACTATTAAGCCAAATGGTTAAACTGGCAGAAACATCGCCCTTATATAAATGGGAATACTTCTGGATTCAGTCAAAATGAAGACTCTGGGCAGAATGCTTTTTCCTGGAATGTGAGAAGAGTCAGCAGCTCTAGGAAAGGATTTGGAACAGTGCTTAAAAGCACTCAATGATCTAGTATACTAACAGTATATACATGAAAGTAGTAACTGCACTGACGTAATAAACATGTGATACACAAATATTGAGAACGCTCTGTTCAGGGACACTTGAGAATGCTGTGTGCTGATTTTTTAATAAAAGATGGTATAACGTGAGAGAATGCAGTTTCCAAACTGTTTATTAATGCAGCTGTTTAAGCTGATCAACTCCATATTAAAGCCTAGTAAAAGCTGAGGGTTTGTTGTTCCAGAGTATTAGGAATACAACAAAACTGACTTTTGGAGGCGCATTTTGTTTGGTTGTATTTTGGGTGAGTTTTTTGTTTGTTTTTTTATTGACACAACAGAGATCTGACTTGCGGTAGGCTTCCAGGTACTGACACCCTAGAAGAAATAACTGTTTTGGGCAGAATGGTTGATAGGTATTTGGGATAGCCCAGATTATTCCCAGAAAGAGAAGAAAATATTCCTAGTGCCAAACTTTTTTTAATGCACATCGATGCATTAAGGAGGAATGTCTAAAGTCCAATTCCTTACACAAAAGAAGACTCAAACATTAAGATATCAGTCCCAGTTTTTCCTCATTCCAAGCCGTTTACTGAATGATCTCAGGATATATAAATGGATGGAAACTTTTAGCTGAGGAATCTTCTAGAAGAGTGAAGGCTAGAACCTCATGCTTGTTTCAATTAAGGAAAGTGGTAAGATTCCCTAGCCTTTTAACAGGACAGAAAAAGTTCATAATTGCCTCTTAGGCCTTGCAAAATTTTCACAGAAAACCATGGAAATAAGAAATTTAAAAGTGTATTGGATTTTGTATGGTCTGGTTTTTGGTAGCAGGGGGCCACAGAGGTGACTTCTGCGAGAAGCTGCTGAAAGCTTCCACCATGTCCAGCAGATCCAGTCCCTGATGGCCCTGAAGATGGACATGCTGCTGGCCAAGGCTGGGCCAGTTAGAAATGGTGGTAATGCCTTTGTGATAACAGATTTAAGAAGAAATCAAAACAAAACTTGTGGCGGAGTTTTAATTGTGACTAGAGAAGAGGGGAATGAGAACATGTGAGGAGAACAACTCTGCACACTCCAAGGTCAGTGGAGAAGGAGGGGGAGGAGATGCTCCAGGTGCCGGAGCTGAGATTCCTCTGCAGGCTGTGGTGAGACCATGGTGAAGCAGCTGTGCCCCTGCAGCCCATGGGGTTCATGGGGGATGCAGAGATCCACCCGCAGCCCGTGGAGGAGCTCCATGCTGGAGTGAGTGGATGCCTGGAGNAGTGGGTGGATGCCTGGAGGAGGCTGTGATCCAGTGGAAGGCCCATGGAGAGAGGGCCCCATGCTAGAGCAGCCTGTCCTTGGAGGACTGCACCCCGTGGAAGAGTACAGTCCCACACCACAGCAGTTTGAGGGGGGCTGTTCCCCATGGCATGGACTCACGGTGTAGCAGTTTGCAGGGAGCTACTGCTTGTGAGACGGACTCACACTGGACAAGTTCGTGGAGAACTGTTTCCTCTAGGAGGGACCCCATGGTGCAGAAGGTGAATGACTCCTCTCCCTGAGCAGCAGGAGAAACAAAGTGTGATGAACTGACCCCAACCCCCATTCCCATCTCCCTGTGTCACTGGGGTAGGTAGTAGAGCTGGGAAGGAGGGAGGGGTGGGGGGAAGGTGTTTTTAAGTGCATATTTTACTTCTTATTATCCTGCTCTGATTTTGTTAGTAATAAATTCACTTTATATCTCTAAGTTGAGCCTGTTTTGCCCTTGATGGTAACTGATAAGTGTTTTCTCCCGGTTATCTCAACTCATGAACCCTTCATTAAATTTTCTCTCCTCTGTCCAGCTGCAGCAAAGGAGTGAGTGAGCAGCTTTTGTGGGTACCTGGCATCCAGCCAGCATCAGCCCATGACAAGAAGGTTTGATTTTAAATAAGAAAAACAGGCCTTACTCATTACAACCTGGGAAAGAGATAGACTGGCATAATTAGCCATCCTTTTGCAGTTTACACCAGCAGAAGCCTGGTCCTTGAGCAGAGAAGGTAATAAAATACCTCCAAATAAAAAGATATGTTGTGGCAGTAGAAGCAGGAGACAGAGGAACTCCATGGTGAATTCTGACCATAACTCCCTCTGTAATGATCCATGAAAAATTATATTTGTCTGGACAAAATAGAAAAATAATTTTGTCTGCTACACAAAGATAAAGAGAATTTTCACACACGTAGAGATTATTAAGGAATGTTCCTTCAGACCTATAAAGATTTACAAATATAGTAAAGAGAAATTTCATGTGCTTTACATTATTCTAATTCTTCATATTTTAAGCCAATAATATTGCTTATGAATGATAGGTTAAGGATTTTGAGCTTGATTTTATGACTATTTACCCATATGTATGCCTGTTTAAAATGCAAATGCAATTGCACGCCTAGTTTCTACATGTAGGCAATTACCTTGACAGATATAGAGACAGCATAATTATGTCTGCAAGTGTGCATAATTCACTGTGTCTGTGTATACAGTTACCTGATTTGTTCATGTAACTGCAATAATTGCACGTGCATATACTGCTATGTCTGAATTATCTGAGAAATTTAGCCTGATGTGGGTTTTGTGACTTTGATTTTATTATCTAATGAAAACAAGTACTGTGTAAAACAATGAATATGTGATAAAAGTATCTTACATTGTTAAATACTAATTCTCTCCATATGGTTGTATTTTTCATGTTCTAACCATAATACTTAACTTGAGACCATTGTTAAAATGTTAGGAATAAACAATGGCAGACTTTCCTTGTTCTGGAAACTGGACAATCTACTGGACAAAGCAATCTATTGTCCTGGGCAGATGTTTGCTAAGGCACTCCCACACAATATTTAGGCTTATAAACATAAACTATGAAAACTGAATTTCCTAAACCTTGTTTCCATACTAAAGAAACTGCAATTGCAATTTTTACCAATGTCTTTTTGTTACTGATTTTAATTCAAAAGAATTTGAAAGTGAGGAAGAAAGCATAAACAATTTTCAGTTAATTTAAAGTGGTATGATGTCAGGTGGAAGCTTTTTGAGATCACTTTTTTTTTTCTTCACTGTGTGCATCCTATGGTTGTAAATAGGAATCTGGTAAATCTTTTATTCTGGTAGACAAAAAGATTTGAAATAATATCTATCATATCTACAAGGCTTATTGTTTCTTTACACATTTGCAGAGACACCAAATGCATTTCCAGCATAATATCTTTTGCTAAAATTGCTATTTTTTCTAGGTGTTCCTTTTCTTTTAGATAAATCTGATGTGTACCTCAAGCATTGCAAACTCATTCAAGTGTAAACTGGATCAAGCGTATTACTCTGTAAAACTTTGTGTGTTTTATATTGCTTAAAGAGTGTGGTTAAAGGATTACTAGATACTTTGTTAAGTAGGTAATCCACTGCTTTGCGCTCAAGGAATATAATTATTCTTACCTTTATTCCTGTATGTATTATTCATTTACTTCTTCTAAATAATTTTAGAAAGAAAGTTCCCAGTATTAGGTGTGAGAAAGCACTTGTCTGTCAAGTCCTGATACATTTATTTTAAATTCTTACCACGCTCCCTCCTTTTGATCCTACTGGTAGTATAAGGGCACTAATAGAAAAAACTTTCTAGAAAATAGCTTTTTTTTTGAAACCTCAGAACATCCTTAATGTGGGAAAAACCTAAATGAATGGAAAACTAATACTAAGATAGAGAAAACAAAGCTGTATTTGATTCTGCTGGTATATTAACATATGGAAGAAAGTATTTAATAATTCTTTTCAGAGTCTAATTTCATCTGTCATGCAGAAGATAAAAATCTACTATCAGGCAGAGACTAGTGAAAATATATTGGTGGTCTATGACTATGCATTTTTCTTGGTAAATACTTTTCTGTTTGTTCATTCCACTGAACATTAGAAGGGCAGTACAGAAGTTCCTTGCATTACATATCCTGGATGAATTCCATGAAGTATTTAAGTCATATGAAAGCAGCTGTTGTAAACCTTTCCTTTATTGTCCCATTTAAAGCCACCAATTAAGACCAGTAAGGAAGTTATCCAAAACATTTCTGAAATTATTAGCATTCCTTTGTGGCATTAAACCTAACCCACAGACGAGAGATATGAATTACATTATCACATCAATTAAGCATTTGAGTATCTCATCAGATTAATGTCAGAGGAAAAATTAAAGAGAATCTTGAAATTATGCTTCTGTATTTTAACTGCTAAAAAAAATCTTTAGCTACATCTACTCTAACTGCTGGCCTGTAGAAATTTCATTACAGTTTTCTTCAAGATCCAACTTCAGTTCACAAGTTTAGTTTGGTCGCTATTCAGTTGCATCCTTGTTTTATGTACATAAAGTTTTATGCCTATTTGGTAAAAACAAGCATATGCTTGACTAATTTCCCATGTAAAGATGAAAATTTGAAGGAAACAAAGTGTCTGCATTTGCAGCTGTAAAACTATGCAGCTAAGGGATTGAGTTTGTAGTGTCGCCTTAGACTAATTTAAGGTATTGCCAAGGAAGGCATGTGTTAGATTTTGGTGTGTACCTGCACCTGGGAATCTGAAGGACTATGTAATTTTGCACTCCCATAGGATTAAGGTGAGTCTGTCTGACAAACTAGGTCATCAATTATCAGTCTTCATTTAAAAATATCTACAACAAAGTGAAGCCAGCTACCCAAGTCTGACTAGATGTGCAAATGGTTTTAATCCAAGTACACTCTCCATATATATTTACGCAGTTTCTGCTTTGCAAAAATGAAATTTTCCTATTTTCATCTTTGCCACTAACCCTTCAGATTTTAAAAATTAATTACTCTTTCAGTAAGTATTTAATCTGTGCAGGTTTTTTTCAAATATTTTAAATATTCCAAATATCCATACAAAATACTGAATTTTCAAGGTAAGAAATTGTTTGCAAGTATTTCAAAGCAAATTGGAAAACATAAAAGAAATGAAATAACATCCCTAATTCTTCAGCTCAAGACTTGACACCTCTTTGAAAGATAAGTGTTAGGTAGAACAGAAATTTTTGAAAACTGTACAAGAATAAGGAGTTGTAATTCAAAGATGTGTGTCATGCAAGGCATCTAATGGGGCCTTCTGGCCTTGAAAATATAAATCCATGAGTATAAATCTCTGAAACATACAATGCAGTGTTATCAAGATTTTGTCAGGCAAAATATTTTGTCACTTTTTCACAATGTCAGCTGCAGCATTTTCCTAGAATATAATTCTCAAGAAGATGCCACTTTATTTGAAGAAAGAACTTTTCATTTTAGCTGGTTAATGAAGCATTGTGTTTAGAAGTGCTTCTTTTTCAGTAAGCTGTCAATCTGCTTTGCTTAAAGGGTTATAAAAGCATTTATCCAGTGTGTGAATTCACGCTTCCAGGTATTTTCAAAATCTGTTTTCCTCATCACCATCTAGGAGAAAAAAGAGGAAGGGAAGGCCTTAGGGACATCGCAGACACTCTGTGGTATGCTTATAAGTGTGAATGGACCTTGGCATGCCCCAGCCCTTCTCCTGTATCTCATTTGCCTTTTTGACAGTATGAGGGAGACAAGAATGCCAGAAATCTTGTCTGTCAGTGAACATTACCCAGTTTGAATTCTTACTGGAACAATATGAAGAGGTGTAACTAAATTTTGGAAAGCGCTCAGGCTTAGACTAAAGCTGAAACTAAGCAGTACACCTTAAAAACAGAGTGTGGCTAGTTGAGACACAACTATAATAACGATACATAAATTCAAGATATATGAGGTCTCCAATTTAATACCATGAGGGCTGTGAAGTCTAAGAACCATCAAGTAAAAGTTTGCTGTAGTGTCTGTCCAAACTATCTTGTACTTCATGCCAAGATTTGTATTTCTAGACATATGTTCCTCTAGTTCAGCCCTCTTGATCAAGGTCTTTTCCCATCTGGTGGATTCTGCCTTAGGAGGTGTCAGTCATCTCCTTTTTTGCCCCTGAATCCTATTTGAAATCTTGCATTTCTTCCTGCAGTGGTATCAGTGGTGGGTGGCATTGAATCTTTCAGTTCAGGAGGCAAGCAGTGCCACTTCCTCCAGCTCCTCCTTGGACCCCCGAGAGTGAGAAGGGAGCTGGTCATCCCTGGCTGAGGAAGGGCTTGGGAAATCATGTTCAAAAAAGGCTGTCAGATAGACAGCCCAGTCTAGTATGTAAGCAAAACTCCAGGGGAAAGACAGAATTTCGTTGTTCATACTCTTTAACAATTTTTCTGACCAACTTGATCCTCTGCTCTTTGTGCTAGCTGTGATGGTCCTGTTCCCAGTTTGTGTCCCACCCCAGCCTTCATGGTGTGTGTTGTACAGTCTCCGTGGGGTGGATTCCAGGACCAGAACCACAAACCCAAATCCAGAAATGGCAAGACTTCAGGCCTTGAGTCATTGTGCAGACCAAAATCTTTCTGAGGCTAATTTGACCACTATTTGACTGGTATTTTAATGACAGCTGGTTTCTAGAGCACGAGTGTTAAAGGTCTTGGCTTTACAATACAGCTGTTTTAAACCACACATTTGTGTATTTGGACTGCACAAAGTATACCATACTTAAATTGTTAAATATGACACACACATTGCTTTCTAGAAGTACTGTCCTTTTAGGAAAATCTTAAAGATTCGGGAAAAAAAATAGTATTGGGAAGGGCATGACAGAGCAGAGACAGATATCTATGGGTGCAAATTCCTGCCCCCCCTCACTAAGGCAAGAGTAGTCTGTTCCTGAAACCTGCATGAGAAAACCACGCTAATATTTGAAACTATAGAGTTTTATTAATGAAAAAAGGAGGTTATAATGTCATTCCTTTTAAGAATAATATGCAGAGGTCTTCTAAATCAGAGAATATAGTGAAAATATAAGCCTGATAATGGACCTTTCTTTTGTCTACCAACAGCCTCTAATCTCCAATATGAGAAGCTACAGATGTTTCTTTTTACTGAGAAATGGTTTAAGGCCTGTACCTTGTTAAGGATAACACTGAAAACAATGTTAAAAAGAGCGGTTCAGTTACCACAGGACAATAGATTTTTTTGTGGTTGGGTGATGGCATGTAAAAGCCCCCAGGCACTGAGAGCAGGCGTTTTAGCAGTTTAAAGCAAAAAGGAAACACTAGATCATGCATTTTACCTTGATATGTCAGATGGAGATATTTCACACAGTAGGGCATGCTTTGGGCTGAATTAGAGATGATGCTAATCTATAACTTGTTTTGAGTTGAACTTTCCATCCAGACATATCAGCAGTTATGGAACAAAGTTTTCTCTTGATAGTTTTCTTCATTAATTTATTCCTGCCAATATTAGAAGAGTTCTCATAATTTCTAATTTGAATTTGTCTGGTTTCAGTTTTTTGCCACTGGATTAGGCACTCTTCAGAGAATTTCTCCACAAGAAGTCTTTATAAAATACATTCAAATTCCCTTTCTGTCTGCATTTCTGTAAAGAGAAGGACTTGTTACAGTCTCTCACAGAAAGACATTCCCTTCCACCTTTAAATATTTTTAAGGCCTGTCTTCTGAATGATTTGATAATGTCATTTTTAAAAAAAAAACTAGCTAGAAAGTGCTAGCCTTAACTGACTCTGCAGTGTTACAAGTATGCCTTTCTTTGCCATTGCAGAGGACTGTTATGCAAACCACTGAAAATGAATGTCAAATTGCTCATCCAGCGCTTCCCAGCTGAATCTCAGCTTTCCAGGAGATAGCCCATCATTCTGTAAGTATAATCTGCATCTTTCTAGATTTCTTACTTTGCATTTAGTTGTGTTTAAATTAATTCTGTGAATTTACTAAGCAATACAGGAATGCTTTATGTGATTGTCTTGGTCCACTAATTATCCATTCTTTCTGAATGACTTTGCAAAATAGACCAGAATCAATACTGTGTTTAATACTTGATCAATGACAGAGGTGCTGAATAACATATAGTACTGATCACCATTAAACCGAGTTCCCACACTGAAATCTACCTATAGGCAATTAATAATTTGTTCAATGTACATCTAGCTTATTTTGTATAGAGCTTTTTTTTTAAAGAAAAAGTGTGTCATGCAGTACAATGTTAAACACCAATGCTCCTGACAGCTTATGTTACACATTTCAGAGGCAGATGGAAATAAAAAACTGGATGGAAAAAACCTTTGTCGAGCACTTTGCTTCACAATGAACAGCTGAGAAATCAAGAAATACTTTTTGATAAGACATGCTTTTGAAATAAGCATTTTGACCAGCCTTAAGAAAATTCTTATCTTTCCTGACTTTTTCGTTGATTCCCAGGCCAGATTTTTCCATTAGCCTTTTCGAATATAATAAAATACCTTAAATTACAATTAGGTACCCTAAATTAGGATTTAATTCAGTTTACTTTCTGGAATGCTTGGTACACTTTTTTGATCCCCACCTGTATAAAGAAATATAGGATAATTGACACTTTCAGTCCTATGCTAATGATTTGAAAGTTTTTAGGGAGTTTTTAAAAGAAACCCTGGAAAACCATTAAAATTTATGTTAAACATTTTCTTTTCCTTGCAAGAAAGGATCTTCAATGTATTTCACTTAACTTTTTAAAATTAGGGGTTTTTTTGTTGTTTTGTAGATTATTACCAAATGTTTGCTATGGGCAGTGCAAATCTGGTTCCCATTGGCTGCAAAAATGTAGTTTTGTTGGAGATACAGAATATTTAGTGTGGTATGATATCCGTTTCATATGGGAAAATACCGTATGCTGCTCCCCTCAAATTGTAGTCTCACATTATGTCAGCTTCCATGACGACAGCAGTTTAAAGCATTTCCAGCCTCTTCATCTCCTCTGCTGTGCTAACATGAGCTTTCATGAGGTTGGACTCTCGGCTGGAAAGAGTGAACCAATGCAGGTGAAAAATACCCCAAGGGAAAAAGCTTTTCTTTTCTTCAAGCCAGGTGAGTTCAGTGATCTTGGTGACAGTGCAGCCCCACAAAGAATTGTGTCAGCTCAGCTGTGCCTGCAGGTGGGGTGAGGGCACACACACATCAGCAGCTGGGATGGAGATGCACACGGGGAACTTCTTGCTCTTCCAATCTGGTTACACAAAACTGTCAATGTTAAAGCAGCGTGAGTTTTAGTTAAAGTTAGGTATCAGCCAGCAGCATGCCAAATGCCAAGTACAAACATTTCAGATCAAGATTTGCCTCAATTTCTTGGAGGGGAATTTGTGTTTAAATTACTATCCTAGATAAGCTTCCATGCCTGAATGCAAAACATAGAGATTTGTGTTCAACTGTGACAAAGAAAAGTAGCAGCACAAGTCTTCCATTCATATGTGTTGTTTAAATCATTCAGGTTATATAAAGGATCCTGAGATCTGTTCATCTAATGTAAAGGGAGAATAATCACCTAACCCTGTCTGATCATCTACTCTGGGAGTCACTCTTGCACTGCCTCAAGCAGCGACATGGGATTGAACCCCCTTTGCACCTACACACCCCATACTCAGTCAGACCAGGTCTCCTTACTGGCTCCACCCCAGGTTTCCCAGAGCAGAGTCTCAGATGTTCAGACACTTAAAACAATTTAATCATGGTGCAATAACTAAATAACAAAATAACAGCTTGAGCTGGATGGCTTTGAGATGGGGCCCTGAACAAAGGAACCCCCATGGGCTTTTATACCCTTACAGGGAAAGGGTGAGAAAGTCTGGGCTCAGGCTTAGGCTCCTGCTCCCAGAGCTCAGCCTGCAGCTCTCACTGCAGCTGCACACGGAAGTTCCTGCACCCGGTGTGTTCCTCCACACTGAACAGCATCATGCAGTGTTAATTCTAAGCGCAGTGAATGTGGCAGCATTGAAAAACTGTGGCTTAAAATGCTTATATAAGCAACTCAAGATCTGATACTATCTTTCTAAATTTCTGTATAGCTATAAAAAGCAAAATTTCTTAGTTTAACTAAAGTTATTCGTATTTTCTAAAAACTACCTAAAGATATATAACTTGTATGGCCAGTGGACACACACATGTATAATTTCTGCTGTTTTCTGCCTATTATTGCTAGTTTAAAAGAAGATAATGTAGGTTTCAAAATGTAAAACCCCAGAATCAGAATTTGTATTGGATCATATCCAAGTTATCCATCCTTATTTCAAAGCATTCTAATTTTATATTACACATTTTCCAATTAGACAGCTTTTTGAATTCTTTTTCAGATTTCGATAATGTAAAATTCTTGTCCAGAATATGCCCTACTAATTATGTAATCAGATTACACATGTATGTGTGCAAAAATAGGTTTTTATTCCCTTCTCTCACCTAACCAAAAAGATAAAGAATTCATCTGGTAGATGGTTGAACCTAAAAAGCCACTTTCTTGCCACCAGTTTATAATACTCTAATTACCCTGTTAATTGCTGGGGTTTTTACTTTTCATTTGCTCAAAACACTCATGTGTGAATGAACATAAATATATATTTTCCTTTATTTTGCCAGGCTTAATCACATAATTCTTCAGAGCGATGTTAACTATTGTCAGAATGATTTATTATGACTATTCTTCTACCTCTCTGTCTTGATTTTTATGTATTACTATTATGATACCCTTTTCCATAATGAAATAGCTTTGCATCACCTTATATGAATTTAGCCACCCATCCTTCTCTCAGTCTCTCTGTAAATATTGAAGATAAAACTGGACGTTTGAAACAATTTTTAAACAATGCATGTTGCATATATTTATGCAGAAAATAGAGCCACTTCAGTAATAACTGACAGAGACACATGTATCATAAGCAAATTTTAGTGGCATAATTTTCCACTCCATTATATATTTGTTTTTTCTCTTCAGTTGAGGTAATTTAATGTCCATTTTCTTCCTATTGTTTGTTGACCTGTTTGTTTGTGTGAAGCACTATAAATACTATCACAGCATGTTGCCATAACAATTGTTTTATTTTCATGCACGTAGTAGAAACCTGATGAGATTGCGAAACTACCATATAAACAGTTTGAAGGACAGGTGTCTGATATGTATGACCACAGATAAGTAAGGGTCCATGCTTTCTATGTTTTCTATGCTGTTTTATTACAAGACTGAGCCTGATTTGGACCATCTTTCAGCTTACTAATAACTTCAGTATAATGCTGTTCATTAGAAGAAACAGGAAGCAGACTAAATTTCATAGCAGGCCCTATGGAGACATATGATGGTTTAATTTCTCTCTCCACCCCTCCTCAAACCTCTGATGAGAGTATGGCATCTGTGGGTTCAAAAGTGCCATATGCAAATGACTGAATTCTTCTGCAAAAGTAGCTAGACGTGGTGATTGGTGTTTAAAGGTCTGGCTGACACTGTGATGACTTATGTATGTGACAGCTCTGTTGATTTCAAGGCCATTTGAAGTCAATGGGAATACTCACAATGTGTAAAGACAAAATGCAAATTCTTCCTCCATCACAAAGTAGTTTCACATGAAGAAAGGGCTGCACTGTCAAATGGCAAACACAAACTCTAAAATGGTAGTGTTCTAGAAAGAAAGTATCTGAAACCAGAAATTATTCATTCAGTGCAGCTGATCATTGTTTGAATAATTTTTCTAAGTGAAAAGAATTTCTGCCAATGGTCAGTATGAAAATCTCAAGCAGAAATGTTAAACTGTGTGCATATTTATAATTTGAATTACGTGAATTAATTTATTTTTCTGCTTTTGTGTATTTCCTAGTTAGGTGTTTGTAGGGCAATGTCATACTCTTCCTAGACAAAGTGAGGCATTGGGTCAGTTTTTGCTATTGACCTGAGAAAGGTCTACATCCATCTAGAGAAACAGTGCTGTGGGGCGTCGCTCTGCCTGAACTGAAATGAATTAGGCATTAATATATTTTGGGACAATACTAAAGACAAAAGCACCTGCTTCAAAATCACAGTTGCTCAAAGAGAATGATAACAGCGAACATTAATCCAGCAGTTTATTGGCCACTTCAGCATGAATTTTTGTCTTTGTGTTGGTGCTGTGGATTGGAGAAGGGATTCGGAGATTTTGCCATACACACAATGATAATCACTTTCCTGTACTTTAACATCAGAAGAGACCAATTCATGTAGTCAGTGCTGCCCACAGAAACCCATAGTATTTCCTCTGAATCTGCCCTCAAGAATAATAGTGATGGATTATCTAGCAAACACTTTTTGGAATCACAGGCAATCTTGATACTTAAAATTCTACTAGAAAAAAATGCATACTTATACTGGTGAATTCTTAATTTCAAATATTTTTATCTTGTTTCTGTTGATTGCATCTTACCTAAGCTTCCCTTCACTGGATCTTGTTCTGTTGCTATTCAGTCCTCCAGTGGACTTCACTAAGACTAGAGGCTTCTGCTGCACCTCCACACCAGGTTGCTGTAACCCACATTTTTGTGTCACTACTTTATTTCTTCCTCTTGATCAGCAATGTTTCATGTAGCAAATCTGCTACATCTCTCTGACAATGAAATTCCTTAAAATAATGTGCATATGAGGCTTTTTCCATTTTACATGTACTTCATATAAGCATCTACAGGTGTGGTCATCCTGATTTCTTATGTAAATGAACAGACAAAACCAGCACTAAATTTGAGCCCATCTAATGTTCAACTTATATGAACATGGCCTGTAAGCACTGCTTATGAGTTGGTGGTGCCAACTAATACCTCTTCATTTTCCTTCCTCCTTTTGTTATCTGATCCCTTCTAGATGGTTGAAGCAGTGGTTTCTAAATTTTTAATCACACAAAACTTCCCAGCAGGATTAAGTAGTATTATGTAGAATTTACAGCAATGAGTGAGCAATTCTATTTTCTGTCCTGTTTATTGTATTGGTGGATAGGCAGCTAGAACTGCTGGGAGATTTTGTTTGCTTGCTTGCATGTTTTTGAGGTTTCTCTCAATGAGACCAACATTTGGGTAAAGCGATTAATGATTTCTTAACCTAAGAAACTGAGTGTGCAGTGAAGTGGAAACCTGATGGATAACAAGGAGGGCGCAGCAGCTAACATGCTATGTGTTGGTGTCACTCACCTTCCAGGGAGGCTGGACATATGCCAGAGATGCTAGAGTTGCAATATTTTCCTGAAGCTGTTACTGAAACTCAATAATGCAAACCAATAAACACCCAGCATCACCTGTTTCAAGCAATTATTTGCCTTGCAGATGCATCTAAAGTCAGCCGTGGGAGGGACAAGTTAGTTTAATATACAGTATTTGGGTCAGTGCATTGAAATGTGGCAGCCGTGAAATTGGGAAATATGAAAACCAAGAGCAAATGGATGAACAGTAGCATAGAATTAGAAATGCCTGATTAACTGCAGGCATTTTGGCGGTCATGTTCAGGACAAATTTCAGGAATCTTCCCTCAGCAGCAAAAGCAGAAGTCTTGAAGGAATAGCTCTCAAACGGTAGTTTCATAATGGTGTGTTTTACACAGCAAGAGAACTTTCTGCATGAAGGAACCTTGCTGAAAAATACATCATTGTGGAATGGAAAAGGATGCTTAGAGTTTTTTATTGTCTTTCACTCACTAATGTGACAGACCTGTGTAAGACATTTACAGAGTAAAATATATTAAAAATCAGAAAATAGGAAATTATCCTCATTCTGCCATTACTCTAAAATGTTCTAAATCAGGAAATAAATCTGGAAAGAAAAAAAATAGTATTCTGCTTAAAACTGCTGGGGCTTTGTCCTTTTACCTTTTTACTCTCCAACCTCACTTAGAGGTCAGCATTTACAAATGTTTAAGAAGTCAGGTTTAATACCTGTTTCATGTTAAAATAAAACTGATTTCAAGATCATGCAACAAGAGAGGGTTTTAACTGTTACTTATCTCAGCTATTTACAAAGTTATTGAAAGGGTTAAGTAGCATGTTATCAGTCATGCATATGAAATTTGGAGTGAGAGGAAGCAAGTGGATTTGAGGTTGTTCTCCTCCAGTTCATTCAAGGTTCACTGAACAGGAAAGTGAATTTTTATTATCACTTCCTGTGAATGAACAGTTGACAGGATCCATCAGGGAACTGCCAGAAACCTCAAGAGTTTTGAGTATGAAGCCCAGAGTCCACTGCAAAGTTTCCATGACAACACACTCATTAAAATAAAAGGAAATTGTGCCTGATATTTACAGCTTTCAGCAAACAGTTGAAAGCCTTGTATCTCAGATTTCCAAAGTATTTACACCTGGGACCAAAGAATGCAGGCTGTCAAGAAATAAAGGGTAGTTGTACCATTTAGCTGTGAAAGTGGAAAGGTTGTTTGCAGGTTAGATTTCAGCATTCTTCAATTTCTTGAACTGTAGTGAACATCTCTTCTTGTCTCTTTCTGTGGTGTGCTAAAGGGTGAAATAGACTTAATATTAGCTTGAAAACAGTCTTAAGGGAAGGTTTCAGTGAGAGCAGTTTTACTGAAGATAGGGATATTCTTCCAAGACAAGGGACTTAGCTCTGAAAATAATAAAATTGAATTTATTTTGCTACAAATATCTAAATTGCAAAAGATAAATCATCACTGATACTTCCTCAGGCTTGGTAGCAATCACCTACATTATGGTAAAGAACTACAGGGATGAAGGGAGACAATAATAACATAGGTTGTTTATTTGAGGTACTGAAGTCCCACTGAGTTATTTTCTTTAGTATCCCCACTTCTTACACTGCCCTTTTTCACTCTCTCCCTTAACAATCATGTTGGCTCCCTTTTTGTGGCTTCTATGCCAACTTATTTTATTTTTACACAGATGAGAAAGCTCAAAATGGGGATAAAATAACTAAGTGGAAAAGAACAGCGATGCCAAGCCAGTAACAGAACTAGAAAGTGTTGTCTGACCTGGGCCAAGAACAGCTCTTATTGTCCCTGATTCTTCCATTTGTGCAATCATACAAGAGGTCAGGCTATAAAATTACTGTTTGTTTTGACCTTTGAATGGGTGAATCTCACACTTAACAATAATCAAGTACATTGCTCTGAATAGATGTCGTAGCAGAGTTAAAGAAAAGCAAAACACCTTACAAACAGACACAGGCGCATGTAAATATACTTCAAATTACATGATGGCCCAGTATATACCTTAATCATACATTATACTGAGTCTTCATCTCCCCTGACTGCACAAGTATCTTTATGCTGGCTGCTTGTCCAAACAGGTATCAAATTGCACTGTGTGAATAACGTCTTAGATGAACAAAAACATTAGTGAGGGATGTCTGTCAGCTGCTTGGGAGGATATGTTTATGCATGTGATTATATCAGAATTAGCCTGTTTATAGCTTCTGATTCGGTAAATTGCCTGCAAAGTCAGACAGTTGGACTCCTCTCTTTCCCTTGGTCTCAGTGCTTGGGCTTTGATGTCCTTTGGGACTGATCCAATGCAGCAGCATTTGTTGCTTTCTTTTTTGCATCTGGTCAGATGGAGTAGAGACAGAGCTCAGCAAGAAATTGCTGTCCCTGACACTGGGGTGTCAACAATTCTGTGACTTCAAAGGAAAGGAACACATTTTGCTGTCTCCTCAATTCACCAAATTTATCAATTTCCACAAGCAACTCTTGAAGGACGCTCGCAGTTTCTCTCTTCTCTGCCCTAAGTTTGTAGTCTTCCCTTATTACCAATAGTTGATTTTGTTCATTTATAGGTGGCCACTTTAATTTCTATGGTTTTCATATTCAGTTGTCTTTCCCTTGCACATTAAGACAACACTATCTCCCTTCTGGCTTCCTAGAAATCCTTGCTCCAGTGCTTTGGTCATTGGTCAGTTGCAGATAGAGAAGGAGCACTGTTTTTCCTACTGGAGGAAGGCAGAAGTCCTTCTAGTCTCGGGATGATCTTTTTGTCGCCTGCATACTCTCTCTGCATGAGATCCCCCTGCCAGGACCTCCCAGAGTCACGGACCCCCCTAATAAACCTGTGAACTCTTCAGCTCTCTTTGTCAAAGTGCACTCCAGCACCATCAACTAATTTTCTTAATTTCACCACCTTCATATTGTTAGACCACAAACCACAGCCACTTTATCAACCAGACATCTAGCATGGATGTTACTCTTTCTTACAGACATATAAGTGTGACCCTCTGGTTCTTCAGGCAGGAAATATGAGACAAGAATACACTAAACCTGTTGTGTATTAGAAAAGAATCAGCCAGTTCATAAAACCCAATTGTAATCTCAAAGTGTTCACAAATCTGTTCTCAAAAATAAGAAAATAACTTTTTCTCAGAGTAGAGATTCTTGGCAATGTTCTTCCATTTCTAGGCCCTATACAGAACAGGTTGTATCTCAAGAGTTTCTGCTTCATTTCAAAGCTTGTCTGATCTCTAACAGAGCTTCTGACTATAAATCTTAGAGGTGCTTAGAGCCCTGTGGCCCTTTGCATGGTGCTGGCTTTTTTCCCCCCGTATATGAAAAGCAGCATCAATCTCTCCATCCTTCAGCCATAAGAAATATATCCTTGAGATATGCTAGAAAAGAAGAGGAACTGAGCTCAGAAACACAAAAAATGTGATGAAAGTTAGTGTGGGAAACGAGCTGGGGGGGTCAACTGGAGAGCAAGGGGATCTCGATAATAAGTATCCTTTTTATGATTCTGATTTTTTTAAGACTCAGAAGGATACTTAGAATAAATTAACTGAAATATTTGGTAGGTTGTTTCAAGTATTGAAATGGCTTTGAAAATATCAGAAATGCTGACAATGTTTCTTTAAATGTTCTTTGCATGCTTTTCAACACAGAAGCCACTGACTGTGTGGAGGTAAGTATAAAACATACAAGAAGAATCTTAGCGAGAGAAAGAAAACTTTGGTGCATGAGGTCTTTTAATACAGTTCAGGCTTTTTAAAAATTACTGTTGTCAGGTGAAACTATTAGGTATCCCTTGGAAAATATTTTTACAAGTAACATCCAGCAGAGCTAGTACTAAAAAAACAGTACTCTGTTTTTACAATGATTTCATTGTCTTGATGGTGTAAGCCAGTGCAGATTGAGTTTCTGTTTTCCCAAGATCATACATCAGTTTTGTGGAAGCACTTCACAGAGTGGAAAAAAAAAGTAAGAAAGCTTTAAAATATGACACCATAGTGAAGGGATTCACTAACAGTACCACTGTGGGTATTACAGATGTTAATAGCTCCTTGAGCTCTAGTGTCATGCTTACTGTTTTCTGTGTACCATAGACTAGCATCACCCACTCCATGGTGCTAGGGGGAAATTCAGAACTGTACACAGAGTGGCTTAATAGGTTTCTTATGGACTTGAAAGATTAAGAGATTATAAAGATCCTGGATAAATTCTATTCCAAGGACTCTCATGGTGCCGGGGAAGGTCAATAGATGTTGCAAATATTAGTAAATTTGTGGTTATGGACTTGCTATACTGGCTGCAAGCAGACTTACAGGATGAATTTAGTAGGTGTCTGCAAGGTCAGGTGCCCCTTTGCCAGCATCTTTGGAAGATTCCCCATTTTGTGAACTAATACAGTCATCTCACTTCTCTGGGATTTGAGCTTTCTTTTCATCACAAGTATCATCTGCCAACACTCAGCCAGTCAGTAGCTTGTAATTAACCTCTTTCCATATTAGAGGCACCCAGATCTCAGAGATCAACCACAAGGTCCACAGATCCTGCTTTTCTGTCTGCGTATAGCAGATTCAAGTAAAAATATCTGCTCTTCTTATTCTTTTTTCCCCTCCTCTATCAGAAGGCTGTCCACAGAAATCTGTGAAGTGATTTGAGTTTGGGATCTGGAATTCTTGGACCTTAGAGTGAATAAAAGCATATGGGTGATGAGGATCAGAGGGGCCTCACCATGGCTGAAGACACATGCACTTCATGCACAGAAATCCATGCATGCTGTCTTCAGCACTCTTCTAGGATGTGGTGGATAGGCACCAACATATTTTCCTAGGATTTATTTTATGGGGTGGTGATTGGGCTGATGGAAAAATTTGCCCATTTTAAGCTGTAAATAGGTTAGAAATGCCATTTTGATGTGCTTTGGATAATGCATGATTACAAGACATAAAATCCTGATGTCACAGGGATTTTAGTAAGGAAGATTTCTTCTAGAATTCCTAGAGGCTCAGCCTCTCTCCAGTGCTGTGCATATAAGGGTAGCAGGCTGTGAACGTAGGAAGTTGTATTAAGTTCTAGGAAGACCAGGACAGATTCTCTTTGATGTCCTGTACCCATAACTACTCTCTGCTGCAGAAATCTCCACGCTGTCCCAACTACAGAACAGTAATTGCCCTTTGATTCAGTTTACTGGTTGAATGGGTGACCTATCTCCTACATTGCTGTATCTGAAATGAAAAATGATGGTTGCAGGAAGGAATGTGCTTAGTTAGCATCATCACCCTAGAAAACAAATTTTTGGTATAATATATTATATCCAACTCTCTAACATAAACTTTACAAACTCTTTTTTGCATGATCTTATTTTCAAGTATGTATTGTTCTGGATGTGTTTTCAAAAGACATTTTTGAAAGTTTTGATGAAAAATGGCTGTGTAGAACTTCACGGTGCCAGCCCTCCAGTTCTGGCTCACACTATAGGTCAGTACAGCTTGGAAAGAATACTGTTCAGAGGAAGCAAAGACATTAGGAACTGGAGTTTAAACTCTAATGCATTTATACAAAATCATGTTATTAATATTTAGTTGAAAAGTACTAAAGCTATCAATATTATCTCCCATTTTTAAATAAACCCATAAAGACCTGAGCTTTGTTTCCTATTTTTGGTTTTTTTCTTTCACTATTTAATTTTTTTTTGCTCTTTGTTCATGAGCTTAACATCTAACTAGACCTTTATTCACAGATGGGGACTTGTGCATGTCATTTTCAACACATACTATTGTGCAGGCGCTGTGAAAAAAAGTAGTCCCTCTCCTTACATTATTTATGGCTTTTTCATGCAGAGAGGTGAGACACATTAAATGGTTCAATAACTGTCTTCTATTTAATTGTGTCAGCAAGAAGAGTCTATTCTTTCCTGTACTTTCCCTTCCCTGGTTCTCTGATTTTCTTCTGGCTGCCTTTGATCTGTAAAGACATAGTCCTGTCTTCCTGAAATTGTATCTTCAGCAGGAATACTAGGTGAATTGGATCTGATAAAATAAAACCTGATCTGTACACAACCTTAAAACTCAAGCTGAATCAGAATAGCTCCAACTGGCACCAGTGGCTCTTTGACCTTCAAAATCAATGCAGCAAAGAAGTTATTACATTCCTAAATTACACGGATGTCATTGTTAGTTAGGCACATTTCAAAATATAAACACACACAAAGCAGTTTATTAAATTTCCCGCAGACCTGGAAGCTCAGAGAAAAAACAGCCATGAAAACATACTACAGATATATCAGAATTCTCATGGCTTGGGGGAAGACGAACAGACACAGCAAAAGCATTAAAAATCTTCCGTGATGCTTTTGCTACTAGGACCACAGTCCTTAAAATGCATGTACTAAATAATTTTTTCTTTAGTTTCTTACTAATGAAAGAATCTGTTTCCTGGTTAGTGTCTTGATACAGTAAGTAACCTACTCTTAACCCTTACCCTCACCTATAAGGATAGTACTGTAATCACTAATTATTATCTTTCATTTGGGATAAAATTATATTTTTCAAAGTCCAGTGCTCTATCAGATAAGAAAACCAGCAGTGAGAAGTGTGTAACTGCACCCAGTCTTCCCTGCATCACGAGAAAGCCCCTGGAGGTGGTTCTGACAGGTGGTGTGACCCCAGCAACGGGATTTCTTCAGCATCATAGATGTCCTCATAACTCATCTGTGTGCAGGATCCTATTTTTTTTTCTCTTCAGAAAGAGAATGAATGAAAGTGAAATGAATAAAACCTAAGAATAGCTTGTATAGGGAAAAAGTGTGATTTTATGTTGCCTAATTTGAAAATTTTTTAAAATTTTATGGAATCTGTTAACCAATTTGATGCTCATAGTAATAATTGTAGTAGTGATAATAACTGTAGTCATTGTACTATGAAATGAACATTGGGGAAAAAGGCTGTGCTAACAATAATCATTGGAATAGACAGCCACTGGAGCATATAATCGAACAAATCACTGAAGAAATCACCGTAACATTTCTTGGATCAATAATACAAATTGTTTGGTACTTACCTAAGTGAAAAGAATGAGAGCAATTAATGCCATTGTTGCAAATCATTGATCAGCTGCCTTAAAAAAAAAGTGGGAATTTTAAAACCTAAAATATACCTTTGTGTCATGAGTCCTTGTAATGAGCCATTGAAATTTGAAGTGCGTCTTCAGCAGGTGTAAAGATATATAACTTCATTGAAGTTAATGTGTCATGCAATTTTAGAGCAGGCACTAATTACCTTCAGTTTTGATAGTGAAGCCTAGAAGAACACCACTAAGTGGGTACTTCACCTCATCTTTGGTGGCAATGGCTGTCTGGATATTGTTTGGCTCCTTAGCTAACAGGATGAGTTGGAAGACGCAGGCCTCTGAAATAAGGGAAAGAAAATTGACAAATGGCTGCAACACAGAGAAAAAAAGTAGAAAAGTATCATGACTGAGAGAACAAGAGGGAGAGGAGGGAGAGAGAGAGTGAACTCACAGGGCAGGACTTTCAAAAGCACCTTGGTGTATCTACTTACCATAAAGAGCAGTGTGATTTTCAAAAATTTACATCTTTTGGGGTGGCCACAGTAGCAAGATCACCTCAGTGTCTAAACTCCATGCTTGGGCATGATGTAACAGAGGTTAAGAGTGGCTGAACTCTTGTCAGGTCACTGCAAGTCCACTGGCAGCTCAGTTTGGGAAGATGCTAGTTCTCTTTTCTCATTTTTTTGTGTGGACAGGAAAAAGTTTGGTAGCAGTTGGCCTGTGTCTGGGGCCCAGGCGGAATGGGAATGAGACAACACCTGGCATTTAAACAGCTGTGAAAATTAAATGCCTTCCAAGTTTAACAGCACCTGACCAGAGATCTGTGGATTTAAAATCTGGGGTTATGCTCTGAAGTCCTAGCAGGGTGCACAAAGTCCCTTTGCGGATCATATCTCAAAGGTCTTTGAAAATCCTGCAACGTGCCTAACTCACTTCAGCAGTGTTGTACTTAGGCTTAGTTTGGATCTTTGAAATCCACATAATAAAACAAACAAACAAACAAAAACCTTGGTTGAAGATTATTTACTAACCAGTTCCATATGCTTGTCTACATTCTTTGTGCAACAGCGATATTAATTCAAAATTATGAAATGTTTTGTTTTAAAGGAACATTTGTGTTTGAATGTCTTAGCTCAATATTTTCAGCTACTGGGAGTAATTATATCTTTAATAAAATTATTGATTGGGCCAAGTTGGTAAAAAAGTTACAATTAAAGGGCAAGAGATTCAAGACCAGCGATTGGGACAACTGATTTAAAAAAAAAAATTTACAGTTAATTGTTTTGCAAATTATAACCAGTTATATCAGCTACAAAACAGGACTTACAAGTTTCCGTAGTTTGCGATTTTTAAAGTTACTTAGATCCTATATAAGTCTCATCATGGATATTCAATCTAGGATGGCACTGTCAAGAAGAGCAAGTTTCTCCTGCTATAAAAAAACCCTTAAATGAAAGGGTTTTTCATCTATATAAAAAGACAACAATTTTTGTCACTGTCTTTCTGTAATATGAAAGACAGTAGAGGTAGAAGTAAATGGTTATTTTTCATCAGAAGGGAATTACCTGTATACACCGGTATCAAGGTAGAAAAGTAGAGCAGCAGGAGATTCTTTACAGGAATTGCATTAGTTGTGTCATAATAGTAACAAAGATACCACAAACAGCATTACAAGAGAAACAAAAGTCCTATTCTTTCAGTTATATTGGATCCAAATGTTTAGTGGAACATATCTCTTTTTAGCAACTTCCATAAGCAATCAAGATTGACAAAGGCTAGAATGGGAAACAAAGGTAAAACAAGTTGTTCATGGTTACAAAGCAAATCAGTGGCACAATCCAGGAATAAGATAGCCAGTCTTCTTTCTTACAGACTTCTTTTCATATTGCCCATCGTAAGAATAGTATAAAATTATTAAAATGAAGTAGTAGAGCGCAAATCAAATTAGCATCTGTAAGATTACCATTAGCAAACCATACATGCATTTTTGCCTAATTGCTACTTATTCTAAATGTAAAAAATAATTCTTCATCTGCTTAATTTTCAAACCTTGATTATTATTTGAAGCACTGAAAATAAAAATACTTTGCTAAGGGCGGTTATCTGATGGCTAGATCAAATATCACATTCATAGAGGTTTTAGGTATTTATTAGGTTTCTGGACTCTGATGTCAACCTCTCACTGCTTTATTATGGAATGCATTGGCAAATGAAAGAGAAAAGAAGCAGCAGCAACAAAAGATTAAGTGGCTTGCTGATTTAGGGAGAAATAAATTGTTCTGTAAGAAGTCAACCTCAAGAACTGTGGTTTCCTATTGATCTGAATGCTTTAAATTTCTGTACTGGTACCGAACTACTCAAAATTGTATTATGTTCCCGTATTATCCTCTCTTAGCTCCTCTTCTCTCCAGACTGTACATTTGCTGATTAAACAGCTTGTTGGTAGCAAATAAAATGTGCGATAAGCCAGCTTATTTTACCTTTTCTCAGTAAGAGCTGAAATTGGCCTTTATTTCCCATACTTAGTTAACGATTTCCACAAAATTTGTTGAAGTGTGACTTTGTTACTTTTATCACTCAGTCAAACTCGACTAAAATTGTCCAGTGGGTTCAAAAGTCGTTGCACACAACTTGACAGATACCTGCGCAAAGAACACAAATCACATCAAGGTTGTTTCTTTGGGAAAAAAATAGTGGAAAATAGATGTAACAGATCTTCTCACAATTTGCTTCTTAGTTTCATTTTGCAAATGTGAATCATAAATGGCTGGTGATTATTGTTCTCATGGAAGACTTTGATTTCATCTTATTCATGCACTGGGAGATCAATGTGTCTTTGGTTTTTAAACAAATATACAGGGTGATTCAAATACAGCTGCAAGATTATAAAAAACACTGAAGTTGAATTAATTAATGATTATTTAAAAAAAAAAAAGAGAACTAAATAATGTTATTTTTTAGAGCTAATGCCCTAACTGTATCATGATCATCAAGTAGCCAAGAACTATCATCTCTGTTTTCTGCTTATTAATTTTAAAATAAATGTGAAATTTTGCCAAATTATGGATCAAATATTTTTTTCAGTCCTTTCATTTTCATTCTTTCTTGAATGTCTGGAATTTATCTCAGGACCAAATGTACTGAAATAACGAGGGATGATATTTGACATAATGAGGGGATGGTATTCAAGCCTGAACCTTTAAAAGAACATTGCATGACAGTTCCAGCCCAAATTTGCCAAACCGACAAGTGTTTCTCTCAATTTCTAAAAAACATGCAAAATGCTGATGGTTTCCTGAGGAGGAAGGAACATTTAATGAAGGTGGCATTGAGAAATATAAGTGCTTTTGAAAAAAAAATGGGATCCCATAGAACACAAGGAAATGGGGACTGAGTAAATGTTGTATTTACTAACAATAGTCCTACTTGGTAATGAAATATTCTGTCCAGAAGAGGGGAAAAATTAGACTGGATGAAACACTGAGGAAAATATCAGAGGAAACAATAATGTATTAGCAAAAAGGACAAGATGATCTACCCAGTGGACACTCGCAATTGTTACAATTCAAAACAGAGTCTGCTGTAACTGAGAATGTCTGGACTCATTGTGTTCCTTTAAAAGAGGCAGAGATGCTGCCAATTATGACAATTGTTGTAAAGTACTACATTCACTGAAAATCTCAGAGTTTTTGCTGTTTTTGAAGGGTTTCTCCATTCAAGGCTTCATTTACTTTCATGTGAAAAGAAGGACAGAAGAAGAGTGGAAGACAGACATTTCTGTTCATGTACAACATATCCTTCAAAGGTGAAGACAGGGCAGGAAGACTCAAAAGAACAAATTCAGGAATAAGTAGTGGAATCTGGCAGGTATAATCAGGAGCTGATCCTGAACCTGAGGAGGAGAGTTTCATTATTTACAAACCTTTCTTTTTAATTTAAATGGTTTCTCCATTGAAGAACTGAGCTGCCCAGGCTCTCCAATGGGAAGTGTTTAATAGTGATATCTCTGTGTCATCTAAAGCCATGTTCAGCTAGCATTTGCTCATCCTCTGTAGTGCAGCAAACCTGCTAGAATGCTCCTGCCCCCAGCTCCCTAAGGCTCCTGTCCTTATGTCCTCACCTGCAGAGCAGGTCCTGGCAGCGACTGCAAAGCTTGCACAGGTGATGGGTTCACAAAAGCTGCTGTTTTGTACAACAGCAAATTAACCCCAGTATCTTTGCTCTGTGACAACTGTCCACGCGCAGAATCTTGCGATACCAGTCACCTAACTTTCTCTGTCCATATGTCAGACAACTAAAATGAATCATTCTGTCTGACACTATGATCCCTAAAGATACTTATGCCAGCAGGGGACCATTCATCACATCTGAAAGTAGGTGTTTAAATAGAGTGAAATGTTCTCAGGATGTGAACAATTCTGCTTCACTGACTGTAGAAGATCTATCTCTCTACAGATATCCATCTATATCCATCTCCATCTCCACCATCTCCCTCTCCCTCCCTCCCAATCCTCCACCTTGTATCATCTCTATGGGTGAGTTAGATGATACGAAAAGTTTTCCAAAATTTAAAGGTACCTGATGTAAATTCGAGCTTCATTTGCATATTCTGCCTTCCACATAGGATAATTTGAGATCAATCTACAAAAAATGGGCCAAAATGGTAAAATTGTGATTAGAAATTCTCGTAAAGCAGTTTGGAAGCCTTGATTTACCTTTTCTCTGTGACATCTGGGAAAAGGGTCACATAGTCTTTCAGGCATACAATAGCACAAGGAGTGGCATACTGAATGAACTGGACCATTTCCACTGCTTTATGCAACACTTGGTTTCCAGGAACTGCATTGAAAAGGCTTTCTAAAGGGCAAAATGGTGGTGAAAAGCAGGTTTGCTTTCCCATGATATATGCACTAGCACCTCTCCAAGAATATCTGTGCAGGAGGACATGGAGCAGTCAACTGGGAAACAAAAAATGGGAGTACAGAATTAGATTAGCAAGCTAAAGATATTCTGATCACAAAGGGATTTTTTACTTATAAAGTAAGGGCACTGCTGAAACCTGAATCAAGGCTAAAGTAAATTTGGCCAGTCTCTTGGCCACAGACATCCTAATAAAAACCTGAAAGTCTCATGTTAGCAATCAAGAGACTGTAATTTGCAGTACAAAATAAATTCATGAAATCATTATGAAACTTCAAAACAAGATCTCATTCAGAGTCTCCAAATTGCCTTCAGTAACTTTATTTCCTTTACAAGGGATAGAAAACTGTAAGGCATTGAAGCAGAATAAAAATGATGAAGGTTTTTCAATGGGCTCATTGTAGGAATAAAGAAAATAAACTATCAAACTGGCCTTTATTGTCAAGGTAAAGAGACATTTTTGTGCTGAACGTTTCTGCACTGATTTGTGAGACACACTGTCTCCATGTAAAGTTTACATCTATATCCTATTCACATTTTGGTCCTGAATACAGCAAGAAAAAATAGGTTAAAATAACTGGGAATTATTCTCCAAAAAATTATGTCACCATTACCTCAGAGTAAATGTGTCTTTAGTTTTTTGTTGCTCCTTAAATAGCTTTTTTGTGCTGCTAGAGTTTAAGCACTGCTGGAAATCTGTCAATTCTTGACCTTATTTTTTTTTCTTGCCTAAGTAAGGAAAACTCCCAGCTGATTGTAAGAGTGCTCTGTTGCCATCACAAAAGACCCTCTTCTTTGGGAAAAAAAAAGCTGAATTTCCGGTGTGAGATCATCAGGTTCAAGAAAAGGAGAAAAAATGCTCTTAAAAAAAATAACTGAAGCAGACAGCAAAGCAGGAATTGGTGATTATCTGGCAGACAGTCAGATCGACAGTCATGGCAAGGAACGAGGAACACTGGCTCTGCAGCTGCAGGCTAAAAAAAATTGGTGAGTCTAAACACTGAGCGTTTATCAACAACTGGAAGCATTCAGACAAAGCAACTAATTTTTCATTGTTCTCCTTTATAATAATTTTTTTGCTACGTTTTTCTCCAATCAGAAAGGCAATTAGCATACAGAGTTCTCATCAGTCCTTCTGAGAGCTTTCTCTCCTTTCCAGGACTGAAAAAGTAGAGGTGGTTGCACACAAGCAGTTTTTGGCATGACAAAAAGATCTGGGGGCAAGGCAGATAGTCTGAATAATATATTTATTTTAATGGGATAACAGAGGCACTGTTCCAAACAAGCTGAATTCTGGTGGGAAAGAGCTTGTTCCTCCCCAGTTATGGTCTGTGTTTGAAGTACTCTTTAGAAGTTTAGGGCCTTGGCCAAATAATACTTGGTCCCTTTCAGACCCCTTGGGCTATACTTCTGAGGCAGAGGGAAGCAGAGTTCATGGACTGATCTCTTTTCACGGAATTTCAGCTTACTGTCATTGGAGACCTCACAAAGTTGAGAGGCTTGCTCTCTCCTCTTACTACTGTGGCTTCTCAGAAGGAGGTGTGCACTGGAGTGGTTAAAAATTGGGGTAGAAAGAAACGTGAGAATTAAAAGTAAATTATGAGTGGTGGGATGTGACGCTAATGACAAAGTTTTGCTTTTACTCTAATCAAGAGGATAAAGTGACAGAGCAACCACACTATTATCATGACATATCTTTGTCTTACCCCTTACAATTTCCTTTGGCATGTGGGCCATGCAGGTACAATCTGTCCCTGTCCTCAGCATGCAACAGAGGGCTTTTTCCTTTCTTTTCTTCATGCATTCAGAGACTGTACACATAACATGGAGGCAAAATGCTTTGGAAAGTGCTGCATTACTGAGGTAAAGCTCGGCCTCCATGTGAGTGCATCCTAGGCAGGGGCGTATGTTGATTTGAGGGAAAACAATCCCTGTCAATATGCCTTCTGGGGCCTGTAAAAGAAGATTAGATAAACACAAAAAAATATGTATGCCAGAAAGCATTATGTCCTGTGGAAAAAGTGACTGGATGTTCTAACAATTTTTTATTATCTCCTGTCAGATACCTCAACTGAGGACTTGGCCCTTCATTTATACTAATTGTATGTAATTCATTGCATTGAGAATTAACTAGGTGGCAGTAATCATTCAATGATCTCAGATTAATATCATTAAACTTATGAGTTTTCTTTTTAGAATAAAATTGGGGGAGGGGGTGGATGGACAAGTTTCAGGTCTTAAAAGAATATATTGTCTTAATTGAGCTTTGCAGCCGCTTACGTAGCAGATTTATTACTAGCACAAAGAAAGCATTCAAGGTTTGTAGCTCATCATTGACATTGCAGATGCACAGAGCCTTTAACTCTATGTGCTATAAAGAGCTGCTGAATTTGGAGAACTTTATGTTTAGTTCTCAAACTGTTAACAGAAAATACATACTGTGCAGAATATTATTCACTGTTGCTTCATCCTCACAGGTACATCAGTGTTACACTATTCTTTACATTAAACGTGTGCCACATAGGAATGCATAGGGAGAGAAAAATAGGAAGAAAAGAGGTGGCGTTCTGATGGAGCTGACAAAATAGTTAAAAAAATAATACAAAATATGGTGTAAGTCTTGATTCAAGCCTGTGTCTCCTAAAAAGCATTTATAATGAAATTGTTATGACAAAAATTTTTTTCTCCAATCTGGATCAGTAGCAGCAACTGGGAGGATGAGAAAAAAAGTAAAATGTAAGCTATAAGAGCCTCTTCATTGTACAGCTTCCAGGATGGAGGCTTCACTAGAAATACAATTCTGTGAAGACCTCACTTCAAAATCTTTTGGTGGTAGGGTAGGCAGCTTCTGCCTGTGAAAACTCTAGGGTTTACTTTTCCCTCAGTCCATGGTTTTGTCCTGAATGTTAGGAGGTTGGCTGATTTATAGCCAGATTTGAGAAGGTTGCTTGATTTTACTTGTAAGGGTTTTTTAAAGTTTTCTCCATTTTGAACTAATGTGATTCAGTCAATATCTGTCTAGTCTGGGACTAGATGTTTTCAAATGATGTCTGTGAGTTCATGCTACAAAGTTCTTATTAGTTCTGTGGTGACACTTTAGAATATGCTACTTGACAGGTATGAAAAAAAAAATAGAAATACAGTACACCAGACAGAAATTCCTCTGAAGGAATGTGAAAAAACTACACTGATATGAGGATAGTGCCTTTTATTCATGACCACACATATGAATGGAAGGAAGCACAACGTGCACATCTCAGTAGGTTGTTAAGCATGAAAATTCTTGAGTAAGTTATGATCCTATTTTGGAACTGACTGTACTCTTTCTGTGATATGAACCCTTGAAATTCATTATTATTTTTGGAAATAAGTGTACATTTGCTCCAAGTTCAATGGTAAAATTAATGATTGGTTGCATCTGTACTAATGAGTAGGAAGTTGTGCCCAGTCTTGTTGGAAGTGATTTGACAAAGTCAACTGTAGAATGAACTTCCTCAGAATTTTGGCTCAGAAATGGGGAAACAAGATGAGAGAATATGTGTGTACTCTTTGAGCAGGGGAAGAAACCACTGGCATGCATTTTTGTGGATGAGAGATTATAACAACCAGTAGTAGCAACAAAATATTCACACAATTTGCAGCATAGAAATGTTTTGGACTGATGCTATTAAAGAATCAAATGTGATATCTTAGTAAATATGTATGAAAATAATTATTATTCCTGACTAAGGATCCTCTGTGCAATTCAGTGTAAAACTCTGCAGTCAAAAGAAAAAGAATCAGAAGTAGACATTTATGAAACTTCTAAAAACTGAAAGGGAAAGAAAATGATATTGTTTGTGTAGCAGATTCTGAAAATAGTGTGTGACTGAGTAGAAATACTTCTACATGAGGATTGCAATGTAACAGGGACACCCACATCACTGTAATGCAACTTTCCCCCTCTCACATTTTCCTTGGTTGAGTTGACATGTTTTTCTTTTTGTCATAATAAGATCATAAGGAATATAGCAGGTTTTTTCACCTTTATTCCTACACGTTACTCACCTATTTTCCCACTGATTGTAACTGAAATACTGGTTTTGCTTCACTGATTCTGCACGGTGATTGAAAAGAGGTTCTTTATATTATTACCAATAAATATATAAACAAACCAGCAAATAAAAATAACTGTACGCCAAAGGCTGTTCCATGTATTTATTCAAGGCTCCAAATTATGAGAGAATTTACAAGGATCAGTGCAACACCCAATAGCTGTGCAGAGCTGACAGGGAAGAAGTGAATTTCAGCCAGTGTTAAAGGGAAGGGGAAGTAGGGAAACACGAGCTCTGCACTGCTCTTTGGCATTGCTTTCCACTTACTACACAGTGACTTATTTACTCCACTGCATATCTGAAAAGTGTCGGGTACGTTTGTTATTATCCACAGTGAGTTTACTGCACACAGTGTGAAGCAATGGAGAAGATTGCTAGAGTCTTTTATCATATCCCAAATCCATGTTGCTGTGCTACAAGGTGTGACATTTTAGTCATTAGTTTTACCACAGTGAAGATAAAACATATACTTGGAGGAGCATGTATAAATGTGTATGTATATAGATATATTTGGAGGACTAATGACTTTGGTTTTTTTAGGCACAAGAAGGTGTTGAAGTTTGAAAATATCTTTTTCTCATTTTGACTTTGACATTTGTGGCTCTCTCTTAACAGCACTAGGTTCAGCATTTATATTTGGACTTTTCTACTTTCTTTAAATGTTGCAGTTTAAGTAATATATTTACCCACCAGATTAGTATGTTGTTACCACAAAAATCTTTTATTCTAAAGAGAAACATTTTCCAAAGTATGTTGCTGCATGAAAGCTGACATATTACCTGCAACCTTAGGAAAGAAAGTGGGTTTTTTTAAACTTTTTGTCCTACTTCTGCTATGAATATCATGTATGACTTTTAGTGTGTGCTTTCATCTTCCTTTATTTCTTAAAGTATCTCTGTAACAACCTCCTCTCTTATTTTACAATTTACCAAGGTAACAGAGGCCAGCCTGGTATTTTCTTGTAGGATTTCTTCTTAAGCAATCCATCTGATCCTTCTCATTTATGAAAGAGGGAGGTACATTTCTTTACTCATGGGATGTTGTATTGCTTAATTATATTTGAAGTATTTTGAAATTCATCAATTGGCCATGCTGTGGAATAGTTAAGAATGTTAAACTAGATAAAAATATTAGAGGGCTTTATCAATGATCATCTAGTGAATACAGAAGATCTGTGTTACTTTGCTAAAACTTTGAGAACATATTTTAAGTACCCCAAAATTCCTGTTTATTTAAGGGAAGGTATGTAGTACTTATAATATTATGCATAATTTTATGTTAAACCTGATAATGTCTATCTGAGAAATCCAGTAATGAGGATTGTTAAAAGCGTATTGTAACTAGCCCCTTACCAGAGAGGCAATGCAAATAGTCCAACTGATCAGCATAATAGTTGAAAGAATAGAAGTACATGAAGGTGCCTTATGATTTACTTTCTTCTTCATTGTGGATCATGGGTTCATTAACCTCTGATCATGTTTGGCTCCCTCAAATCAGTTCTCTCCAACTAGTAATTTTTGTAAGAGAAGCTAAGCAAATGATAATATAAAAGAAATACCTCCTCTAGATAAAATTACAAAATATGTTTCAATGGGCTAATTATTTCAGTCTCGAGTGGCCAGTGAGTCAGTGAGACTGCTTCTGAACACATTTTTCTGTTTCCATGCGCATGTCAAGAACTCTTCAAATTATATGGTCCCTTTCACTATGGAAAAGGAAGTGTTATAACACGGATAAAAGAAATAAAACAAAATAGCCACATGATAGTGTTTCTGCAAGATATATTATTGCAAACAAAAACTTTCATATAATGATAGGATTATCATATTAATGTGTTATGATATAAGTATTCAAAAATGTCTCTCATTTTACTCTATTATAGTGATGACCCAAAGGTATTGCAATAAAAAGATCTTAATTACAATTCTTCCACTAATTGCTATTATATATTTTAGGAGAATTTGGTCAGTTTAGGTTTTTTTTTTTTCTGTTTTAATTCCGGAGACTCTTTGCAAGAAAGGAGAGAAAATTGAACTGTATTCTAGAGTCACATCTATTAGATCCTATTGTCTTCTGGATCTACTTTTTAGTATTTTGTTGCTACATCATTCAAAGATCACTAGAGGATCATCCATTTAATATTAAGATCTTCATAATGTCTGCAGGATTTTGAAGTCAATTTTATTATCAGGAAATCCTTCCAGGAGAAAGAAACACAACAAAGCTTAACTTTTATTCTTGCTGTTTTCTTAATCTAAAATAGATATTTTCTGACTGAATATTGAATATGCCTCTTGTTCTGAAAAAAAATATTGCTAAGAGCTGAGGATTATCCTCTAGACTCTATGGCTTGCTGCAAGGGTGCAGCATTATGTGAGAAGGGGAATTTGCTGAGTCTTGAAGTCATGCTTGCGACTGATTTTATGCCTACATTTCCCTTCATAAAAGTTATTGCTTGTTCAACTCGTAAGGGAAGTTTCCAAGTTGAAACAGGCAAACTGATGGAAGCCAAGACACCACTCAAATGTTCCAACCTTAAACATAAAGTCTTACCTTTTATATTTATAGCAGTTGTTTGGGGTTGCTTTATATTTTAATTCCTTATTATTTGGGGACCTTATTATATAATCCTTCATCTTGGAATTAAATGTCTTCGCTGTACCTTTGGACATCTTTGGACCTGCATAGAGTAAAATATAGCAGGAAGACACCAGGATATACTGGATTGTTTTCACTGGTAATATTTCCAGATGAATTTTTCATGCTCAGGTACTATCACTGAAAATTATTAAGATATATATAATACATTATTTTGAAGTTACAGCTTATCATGAACGGATCTGAAAATTCAGAACTGTTGAACTCAGCTATCCAAGATGCAGATTCATACTCTGTTAAAATTTCACCTGACTGAATAACAATTGCAGATATATTTACATCAAATTTTAAAATATTTCATGAGTGCATATTGCCACTTTGAAGACAAAGAACAGTAGGATCATAAAGCACTCATTCTATTAGAGGTAGCCAAGTTATTCTTTGAAAGAAAGAGTTGAATAAGTTAGAATATATAATTTTTATGTGAGAAGTGATGTTTGAGAAGGGATTTGGAAGAAAAATGGATGAATGCCAGTGGTGCTGGTTTGGAAATGATTTGCATTTTATTATTCTGATCTCTCTGCACCAAGATTATAAATTGATAAGTTAGTGAGATTCATATAAATTATATACAAAATCTCCAAAGAAATCCTCCCACATTAAAAAACCATGAAAATTAAAAAATGCAATTCCTGTAACAGAAGAATGTCACTACTTGAATTCTATCCCCGTGCACTTGTGTATTACAAAGCAGCCTTAAAATTGCATGACCATTCACTAGTATAGTCACAATACCTCGTGATTTTTCCACCCACTGGGTCAGACTGCTAATTTATATTCTTTATTTTCTCTCTGTGCTGTCTGATCCAGATTTGCTCCATCCAGTTTACTTATCTGGCTCTATACCATACTCATCCTCTGATTAACTGATTACTTTCACACCTCAAGTCACTACCAGTTTGGTTTGAATTCCTTTTGTGTTTAGTATTCTGATTTTAGAACCACCTGCAGAAGTATTAACCATTTACTCTACAAGTATGTATGCACAAATCAGCTCTTGAGGTGGTGGTGGGTAAGGAGCCAATCTTATCTTAATGAGTGGGTTCAAAAGCCTAATTTTGTTCCTTCCTCTGTAAAATGTAAGCAGCAAAATTTTGTCTGTCTTATTATTAATAGATACTGCATCTCTGTGACCAGAGCCAGTCCGGGAACCAGAAGAGAATACATGAATGCACTGGGATTGGAGAGCCATCATCTGAAACTCTTTGGACCAAAAATCCCAATCCTGTGCTGAACTGTTCCTTTATCAAGGAAAAGTCAGGAACCAGAATACTCCTTTCCCTAAGCAGCAGGGCACTGTGTTCAAAAGAGTGCTTGCAAGAGTGATCCTTTATTGCAGACATCCACACACCGTAGGTGCAGGTCTCTGCTGTCTGTCCTTGAGGAGCGCAGTTTGCTCTCCAGCTGCTTAGCATTTATGCAGCAATCAGCAGGAAGAACTAAGTGGAGCTGCAGTGTTCCTGCGTAGCTCAGCAGAAAAATGTTCTCTGCTCTGCATTCCTTTGGACTGCTTGGATAAATTCTAATCGACAGGCTTCAGCAGCGCAGCCATTACACGTGCACTCACCATTGCACCAGCCAGGGAAAGATTGAGCTGCATGGAGTGCTAACAATGAACAGGCCAAAAATATCTTGTGGAGGTGCAATAGTGAGATTTTAGGATTATACACTTTCATGGATTTCCGCAAAGTATTTAAATGATTTTTTTTTGTCGGAATGACCAGGAATGATCGTAATGTGGGGTTTGCTTTTGGTTGGTTGGTTTTTTTGGACGGGGGAAAAGCATAGATGGTATGGAAGCAGATCTATTAATTATTGAATATAACATTACTGAATTCATAGAAGACAAGATAACCTCTTTTCCCCTTGAAATAATTTAGGGCAACTACGCTTCATCCACTGCAATGGCAGATGGAAGTGGAAGGGAGCTCATGCTCTCTGACCATGCTCCGAGAGATGGCTGCATGAATCTTAGGTGCCTGCCCTTCAACAGAAAAGAACAAATTTGTAACAGTATGAGGGATCCACCCAAGAAGAATCTTTTGAGCGATCAGCAGCACTGCACTGCCTTGTTCCTTCAATTTGTTCATTGTGAGACCTTTTGCCCAGTTCTTCCAGAATGCAAAAAGCATTCCTATCTGCCCTACTTGTAACTGCTTAAAATAAATTCTTCAATGAGCATCAAATTATCCATGGTATATTTCTATCCAGTGCAATGCATTAACTTAACCTGGATAACACGTAGTGTCATGTAATCCCAAGATGATAATTTGACTGAAATATTCTAGGGAGTCATTATGAGTGATTTATGCAGAGAATCAGAGAGGGAAATAATTGTATGCACTTGACAGAATGAAATGCTTGTAAAAACCAGTGATTTTATCTGTTACACTTGAATACAAAACAGATTTTATTTACTTCCTCTAAATGGAAAAGAAATCTCAATGAAAAATCTTATATTGGTGTTAATTTGGTTTAGTTACTTAAAGGCTGGGTCTCTATACTCCCCAGTTAATATCTTCTCTGCCAAAATACTGTAAATTCTGCAGAAACAGCTAGTATCCTGGTACAATGCCCTATAAAATTCTGGTCTCCCAGTTTCACTTGGTTAATTTTTTTTTTTTTGCCTAAGCACCCAGATGATAACCGTTTTACTCTCAACTTCACCAATATAATTCATGCTGACAATTTTCCTTTCTTTCACTTATATATTGGTTTCATTTATTCTTGCTGTCAATCTTTATTAACTACAGAAAAAACATCTATTATTATTGGCATTTAAGCCATTAGAGTTTACTGGGCAAAATTTTGTCGCTTGAACTTTTAGAATTTGCAAATGTTGGATGCCCTGTTCTCTATAAACATTTTATGTTCTCTGTCTCTCATAACATGTAATTATGTATAAAATGTGTTCGGTGGCGGCACAAAGAAGCTTTGTGGGTATACTTACCAACAGCATAAGACAGTTTCTTTGTAGATTAACAATGGTAAGAGTGCACAGGAGTTCAGAGTTCATAGAGCTAATGCCTATAAGTGGCTTTCAGTTAGAAGTTTAAGTGCTAGCTACTCACATTTTTTCAATGGGTGTGCAGCTTTGAAAAGGAAAGCAAATAATGATTAACCACACTGTATCAGAGAAGAAAGAGAATTCCCTCTGTGGGAAGAATATTATTGTGGAAGTGAAAAAGAAAAAAATTAAATGTTTAATAATATTCCTTGTTGAATTACTATTTCTGGAAGTCTGCAATCTGGAATGTAAAAAAAGGCTGCTATAAATATTATAATGTATAATCTCAAAAATGTATAGAAGGGAAACACTTTTATCCTGTTTTGTGGGCAATTACACACCTCTCCAATGCACTCAGAAATTGTTCTTCTTCTTCACTGATTTCTCTGCTTATCCTTTTTTTTTTTTTGGTATCTTGATAATGCTCTGGGGTTTTGCCCTTTATTCTTTCAAGAACACATAGAAACTTACGTTTGTAAACAATCCAAAACAAGTAAGTCTCACAGTCCTTTCTATTATATGGAAATATTGTATAGGTATTTTGCCTCAGAGACAAAATTTTCCTAGACAGACAAAATTCCCCTAGATTTATAGGCAAACAAAATCAGAAGGGATAGATTAGGGGCTATATTCCTATCCCCCTGATTTGTTTGTTTTTAGGTTTAAAGCTACCTGAACCGAGATTACTTTGCATTTAATTCCTAATAGTGTTGCTGGCTGTAATTTTTACAATCATGACACTGTTCAGAACCCGAGGCACATTATGACCCTATGGTGTTTGTCAGTGCAGAAGTACAAAGCAGATAAATGGTCTCTATAGCACTTTCAGGGTCCCTACCTTTACAGCCTATTACCTATAACAGAAAAATGGAAATACAGGTTAACAGAGAAGCAGAAAAAACTATGATCGGATCTTGCCCTTGGCATAGTTGGAATTTAGCAACTATAGGTTTTTTATATGTGTTGCAGTTATAGAGAGTATTAAAGAGGAAAAACAGAAAAAGAATGTTTGTGGATGCTTACAGGGAGTGTGGAGGAAAGCTCAAACAAGAAAAACTATGGTGGACTTCCACAAAATGAATGAATGGTAACACCAACAAGAGACATTATAAAGAGTGGAAACAAGTACCCTTTCTTCAATGCAGTGGAGAAGTTGTGAAGAATTTGCACCAGATGTGCAGTCTAAGCTGATGGCTGTAAGAATGTTTTTGGTAGGTGCTTTATGGATGGCTGTGTGCATGGTGAGATTGCACGCATCAGTGACAGAGTAATCAAGCCACAAAATAAGGAACAGAGCTTGACAGGTTTAGTTGCCCAAAAGGATAGGAAAGAGCCTCCAGTGTTTAGCCATAATGAGGAGATGAGAACTACAAAAACATCTTAATGTAAATTTTTATTTAGTTTATGATCTTCCATGGCGGTCTCTAAAATGACATCCTTGCCACTGATTAATAATAATTATAATAATTAAGTTGAGCCATTATTTCTGTAGCAAAACATTTTCTATATTTCATAACATTTTCTGAAGTAAAAATACTGGAAATTTGTGCTGTTTCCTTCTAGTTGAATCACCAAGCTAATGAGCACAACACTTCAAGAGGTAGCTGTGGTTTCCAAAACTACTTTCTGAGTATGTTTCGCTGCATGCACAAGTGGTGTCATTAAAGAAATGGTTACTAAAATAGCATTACTGTGGGATATTAAAAAGGGTTGATATGAAGTTCATATGGCTCCCTCAAGATTTCATGTGGTATAATCTGTAATGATAGTAGACTCTTTCCCACTGCATGTTTGGTGTCACAGCTGAAGCATTTTGTTCTCACAGTCAGAAAAAGATGCATGTCCAAGTGGAGCCATGCCAGTTCAGTAGGAAGAAGTAACCCAGAAAGTATTAAAAATTAGATTTGATGTCATTTTTCTGTTATATATTGAGCTTCTCATAGAAGAAAATGGTGATTCTGGAGCATCATAGATAAAGAGAGAAAAACAGTTTTCTCTTTGCAGGATGTGCCTCAGATGTATTCCCCATGGTTACTACCAGTGCCTGGCAATTTCTTTGTGCTGGCAGGTCTTTCATTCCCAATTTCCACCCTGTTAGACAGATGAGCAACATACTTCTACTCCAATGTTTTATCAAAAGCTCTATGCAATATAACATATCAAAATCCAGCAAAGTAGTATGCATGTAGACATTAGGTCAAATATGCTGATGTTTTGCTATTATGTCCCCGTACACTGAAAGAATTGGCCTATATGTACAGAAGGTATATTTTTGCATCTTGAGTTCTGTTCGTGAAAAGGTAATGGCCTTAATTCTGTAAGGTAGCAATAGCTTTACTTCTGGCTGAAACACAAATCAAAGAAAGATACAAATGAAATATGCTGAAAAAACGTGAAAATCCTAGGACAAACCATGAAGAGGTAAGAAGTTTTTAAGCACAGTTCAAGACATAAACAAAAATCTTAGCGCTTTACAACAGTCCAAGAGGGTTGTGAGTTTAGAAATCAATGTATAGATTACACTGATTTTTATATGACAGTAATATTGATACCATTCTCCCTGCTACATAAATATTGCAGAATAGTTTAATGAAGTCAGCAACTTTTTTCTACTGTGTTTCTTAATTGGTAAATCCTTTTTAACAAAATAAGCAATTAATCTAAACTAGCATCATTTAGGAGACCTCAGGAATGAGAAGCATTTATTTTGATCAAAGAATTCCTACCAGGAATATTTATAAAAATTAATAATGAAACAGAGTATCTTAATTAGTCTGTGGAAACTTCAGAAGAACATACCATATGCACTGGGGAAAAAGAGTGTATTGGTAACTTGTCATTATAACAGGCAGATAAATATAGAACAATTATGAATATGGTTCACTTTTATATCCCCATTCCTGCATCTTAACTGTTACAACCAGTTTATAAAATTTCAAACTTTAAATTCTATTTATCGCAATTAAATTATTGCTCTCTACCACAGCTTGGGCCTTTTATACACATTATGTGCACATATAGATCATGAGCGAGGGATAGAATATTGGGATCATCTATCAGGAATACCTGGGTTATATAGGAAATGGGAAAGCAGATTAATCTAATTCAGGCATTTAAAGAACTAGCTCTGTGGTCCATGGAGAGAAATAAGGGTATAGAGCCAATGATTCATTTCTTCCTAAGTCTGAAACAGATCAAACTTATCACTCTCCGGTGGAACCTATTTCTTTCCATTGACGATCACAGGAGTCCAGGATGCCTGGCTGCTCCTTAAACACCTAGTATGAGGTGAGACAAACTCATACCTTGGGACTCTTTCCTACTCAAACAAATTACCTTAGCAGTAAGGTTGTCTTTCCATTTCAGCTCTGAAATTGGAACTAGCTCTAATCCCTAGACCCATCATTACCTAAAATGTTTCTTAGAAATCTCAAGAAATTACAAATTATCAGTGTAGAACAAGAGAACTGAAATGATGACTAGGAAGGTAGAGCCATAAATGAAGTCAGGACATTTTATCAAGTCTGGATGTTACGGTATCGATATGTGGACAACCATATGGGTAAAAATCTCTTTCCATGATTGGGCTCAGAGTACAGTGGTTAATGGTTGATTATTTACCTAGAGTTGATTATCTACCTGGAGTTTTGTAGTCTTTATCAATGACTTGGAGGAAACATCAATGTGCACTTTTATTAAGTCTTTAGATGACACCAAACTGTGGAGGACCAATCATGATGCTCAAGTGCAGGGGCACTCTCCGAGGGACCTAGATAGGCTGGAGAAATGGACTAACAGGAATCTTATGAAATTCATAAAGGACACATGCAAATTCCTGCACCTGGGGAGGAAGATGGTACAGGCTAAGGACAGAGAGCTGGGGAGCAGCTCTGTGAAAAGGAAACTTAGCGTCTGCTGGACAGCAAGGTAAGCATGAGCCAGCAGTGCTCTGGCACGACAGCCTCTTGGACTGCATTAACAAGATCAAAAACAGTACATAAAAAGGAGAGATTAGCCCCTCTGCTTAGTTCTCATCAGTTTTAGTTGCCCCAGTACAAAATAGTCATCAATATCTGGAGTCAGTTCAGCTCATGGCCACCATGATGGCTCAGGGCTAGAGCACTTGCCCTGTGAAGAGAGGCTGAGGGAGAGGTGTTGTCTACCCTGAAGAATAGATGACTTTGAGGGAATTGAACCACATCACTAAATACCTATGTAGAGGCTATTAAAAAGGTGAAACCAAGCTTTTCCAGAAGTGTATGGAATCAGAGAATCTGAACATCATTAAAACTGGGAGAGACACACCTCAATTATATAGTCCACCATGTCTGCTGAAGCAGTCAGCTAGTGAAGCCTGCCCAAAATTATATAGTGAGAGAATGACACATAAATTGGAACAAGGGAGATCCAGATGGAAGTAAGGAGAAATGTTTTTCTCCAGAGTACAGCCAAACACTTGAAGAAGTTACTCAGAGAGAAGATGCAGTCTCTTTTCCTCTTTAAGGGTCTTCCAGATGCAACTGGATGTTGGACTTCCTGAGGTTCTTTAGCATCTGAATATTCCCATAAGAAATACCCTTTTCTGAATACACATGGTCAGAAAAAGATCTATACCTAGTGGTCAAATTTTTGGTTCATTAATCCCTACTTGGGCATATCATGAATTTATCAGGGCATGTAAGTTTATCAGGTTCTACTTGAAAAGGTGCTAATGCTCTTATTAAAAGGCTGCTAATGCTGAACATCTGTGTTTTAATTGTTAAAAATCTCTTTCTAATTTGTAGCCTAAATTTATTAATGGTTTTTGTGCTCTGTTTTTGTGCCAACTTAGTGCTTAAACTTAAATGACTTTTTTTCCTCCCAGGCATTTACCTGCTTGGTGCATTTATAGGCAGCAGCGATGTTACTTTTGGATTTTATTTCGATAGGCTAGATAAAGCAGACTCTTAGGATTCTGTCCCTCTCAGGACAAATGTTCTCCATTCGCTTCTT
The DNA here is from genome assembly GCA_013397845.1 of Melanocharis versteri. Taxonomy (NCBI): domain Eukaryota; kingdom Metazoa; phylum Chordata; class Aves; order Passeriformes; family Melanocharitidae; genus Melanocharis; species Melanocharis versteri. The sequence goes on along the minus strand of VZTG01005248.1, from coordinate 4,527,419 downwards.
CACACAAGCTGCTTATTTCAGTACCTGCCCCATTTGTTTTTCCTGAACACGTGGCCAGGATTTGGTGCCAGAAAGACTTTAGTAGTACAGGATGACACACGCTACCTTCTCAGACAGACAATCTCTTCCTCCTTGAACAGTGCCTTACAGTTTCATACAGACATTGCATAATGCTAAGTGAAACTAATCAGATTTTGGCTTGGCTGTCCTGCCTCCTTGCTTGTGTGCTGCTTTAACAAGGGAGTGCTTGAGTATGTGGAGCCTTAGGGCCTGTCCCAAACTGTGAATTTGGATGCACCAATATTTACATGTTCAGTATATGAGCTCACAAAAGAAATAAGCCATGTTCTAAATGTGTCATCTCAGAACAGAGCAGCCGCTGTTTGGAGCATTTTCATCTGTACTGAAAATGTTAGACTTTCTCCAAAGCCAGCAGTAGCTGGGAAAGAAAATTACTGGAGGCACTCACAAATCAGCAGGCATCCAGATTTTCCAGCCTCCTCGTTGAGTTTCGACAATCTGGAATACCTTTGAATAATGAAACACCTATTGTACAAGCATGACAAACCCAGTGACCAAAACACTCATGACACAAGTCCCATTTAGCAATGTTTTTTTATTGCATTGGCAAGATGCTAACATATAGAGTCCCTTCTCCTCTTAAAAATGTGCAAGGACTAGATAAATTATTCATGTTGAACTTTAGTGAATTGCTTCTGATTCAGTTCCTTAAAGTCTGAAAAGCACATCTGGACATGCATCAGTAAATAAACAGGCTAGGCTTCCCTTGAAACAGCTTGTGCTTTGGAAATAACCACATAATTTGAGATCGGGATGACCCTGGTGTTTAGTTGAAAAGCGTTAAAGCATTCTATCAACAGGAATTAAAAGATCTAGGCCGAGATCAATTTGCTGACCTGATGAAAACTGGGATTTGCAATGCTGATTTGCTATGATGGCAACAGCCTTATCCAGTTAATTGCATAAATAAAATTATCATTTTCCCCCTTCAATATTACAGTTATCCTTACAAATTCTCAAAATTGGGGCATTTGCAAGCCGTTCTGGAGAAAATAATAGCTTACAATATTCAAGTGTGTCAACATATCTAGACTCATATTAGTATGTCCAACAACAAAGGATACAAATGGAAACTGTAGTCATTATATACAGCACTCACATGAGATATGCTTCCAATATGTAAAGTTTAGAATTTTTTGCACAATTTTATATTTTATTAAGATGAAATAGAACATAGGTTTAAAAAGGAAAAAAAAAAATCTGAGGTGACACTAAAAATAATAGGGACTTGCAACTACTTATACATTACTTGAAATTTTCACCATTAACTCACCTATATCCTTTTTGATATGCAAAAGGGGGAAATTAAGAAGTCACTTTGTTAATTTTTTTTAGGACTAAATATTAACATATCTTTTTAGAAATAGGGTGATTTTTCTGTATGCCTTATGTTTCCTCCCACCCACAATTCTGTACTTTAGGACAATTTAATTTTAAATAAAAATAAAAAACAAGGACTTCAATATAGTTTGGTTTGGAAGGTAATTCATACTAAAGGTCAATATAGGCCTAAAGTGATGCAGAAACTGTGCACGGATTGCTAAAGTCACAATCAGGGTTGTAAAAGTTCTCGCTAAATTGCCCTTTTACTGTGGTGATCCTCCTTTAATTTCTTCAGCGCTTAATACTGCATATCACAGAGGCACAGAAGAGTCTGAAGCTTGCAGCATTGGTCCATATCTTAGCCTTGGTGGAAAGGACAGGCTGGATTCTTCCTCACCTAACTCCAATCCTTCCATAACTCTAACATCAGCATTTGGTTGCTGGCCCATGTGTGTTTAGTGTCATCTGAAGAGTCCTGAGGTATCCAAGGCACCCATGCAGCACTAGAGGGACACTTATGCCTTTCTGGAACAGTGTAGGGAAATCAAGAACGATGTTTTAGGGCATGCAAAACACACTTACATGTAGAATAATGTGCAGATGCTGCATTTTGTTCAGATCTCACGGGTGATTTGCAGTCTTTGAAACCTTGGATGAAAGCCAGCTAGGAGACCTCACATTAGCTAACATGGAGCTGGAACCTTATGTTTAAACAAATAAATACTACCCTAATTTCCTAAAAGATGGGCATCTAATGCTATTTACTGTGCTGTAGGGTGTTCCACCAGGCCTCTATCCACCACTTGAGTAGGACATGGTTTTTTCCTAAGTCCCATGTCAGTGTCAGATCAACGCATCTGTCTTGGACAGCCTACCTCTCAAACAGCATTGGCTGCTTATGTTCAGGTAGCTAGGTCGAGCCCAAAATGTTGATACCGTATGGTTCGTGTGCAGATTAACACTGGACTGCGTGCACCTAGTGTCAGCCTGTGAGCTGGATATCTGGTTTTAGTCTATAATCACACTCAAAGGAAGCCTATGAGTCAATGAGGAAATCTAAAGCATAGAGAACTATTTGGCTGACCACAAGTGAGGACCATTGAGCTTCTCACATAACTGGCTAGTGACTTTCGAAATATCCTAGGATATAAGAGACACCTACATGGGGTTTGGAGATTTGACATAGGATGTATGGGAGGTCCATGCCTTTTTGGAACAAGGCAAATTACCCACGGGATAGCTTAATGTATTTGGTGTTTCAGGTAAGAGCCAATTCCTGTACTTGAGGACAATGCCCAAGTTGGTGATTTTAATCTTTTCTCACAGTCAGTGAGGAAAAGAAGACACTTGTAGGGCCTGACCTGATTGTTTTAGGTATCTCCCAAGATGAGATACATTACATTGTAACAGTGATGGATGGTATGAAAGGACTTTAAATGGCTATCTTACTCGTTTATGTCTTCATTATAGCCATGTACCTTTTGTTGTGCTGAGGAATACCCCCAGTGCAGGTAGCCCAGAATCCAAGCTGCACTTTGTGCCCTGGGTGGTGAGAAACGGCTGAAGCCCCTGAAATGAGCTGTGAACAGGCACTAAGCTTTGGCCTAACAAAGGGCAAGTAAAGCTGCATCACTGGCCAAACAGGGGGCTGGTCACCAGAGACCCTGCAGGACTCAACTGAAAATGAGAAGGGTGCAGTCCAAAACCACAACTGGACCAAGAGGCTAATGCAAGACACATGAAGAGTGTGTGCGCTGACTGTAAGGATGTAAAAGCCTAGAGGTCACTTTGCTTGGTTTCCTCCCTGGAGACACCAGCTTGAGTTATGTTGCTGCACCATGATTCCATTCCTTAAGAGAACCAGATGAGTGATTCTGAGACTGTGGGAAACCCGGGGTTGAGCCAGTAGGGAACCCTGGTCCGACTGTGTGAGGGTTGGTTGCGTAGGGAGTCAAGTGAGGCACCCATTTACTCACTGGAGCCTTCCACTATAAAGGGACTTTGGACACACAGTTAAAGTCTTGGATGGAGCGACTGTAAATCAGAAAGTGGCTCCTGAATTGACAGTAAAGAAAGTTCCTTGAAAAACTTTGAATCTTGCAGATGTTTGAAAATCTTCAACAGCTTTTGAGCTCCCCTGTGAATTTTTAAGATGTCTCTATCACTCACAGAGCTCCCTTGTCTTCCTCCAAAACCATTCCAGTCTGTCATAAAGTGCAAAGTTTTTAGCCAAACTGGGCCTGAGACAATTTGCCCCCATAGCTCCTACACCTGAGCAGATGCCTAACCTAGCTGTTGTGACGTGGGCAATGTAGGTTGCCATGCAGGACTCCTAGACCCAGCAGAAAAGCACATCAAAACCACAAATTGTAATTGGCTATGGTTCCAAGTAGTGCAGCCTGGATGGCTCAGAGAATTTTCTATAGGTTTTTTTTGTTTGTTTGTTTGATTTGGTTTGGTTGGATTTGTTTTTTGTTTGTTTGTTTGTTTATTTGTTTGGGTTTTTTTTTTTTTTTTGCATAAAACCAGATAGAGTAGTCAATAAATTCAGGTTATTTCTGTTTGTTAGAATGAGCTGATGTATTCAAAATGCTATTTTGATACATTTTCTTTTGAACCAGTGAAACTAAGAGACATTCTCAAAATCATATATCATGAGCAAGGCAAATTAGTCCAACACTGATTTAGAATCATTGAGCTGTGTTCGTGCAAGCTAAAGTGCAATTTGCTTCCTTGTCTATATTCAGCAATTTATGAGACTGCTTCAGGATACTAATCAATAGTGCAATAGGCACTCTTCAGGACCAGCTGTTCAATTTAGCCCATGGAACTATGGTCCAGCATATATGTTATACACATATATAACTATAGATATCTTTTTTTAAAATGAAGGAAGAAATTTTGAGAAGGTTGTAAAATATACAAAATTATAGACATCTGTTGATAGACAAATGAATCAATGTTCGCAGCTGCTCTACATTTATTAATTTTCTTTCCATTAAATCTTTTATTTCCTGAATAATTGCCAGGGTACAGCTAAAGGCAATACAAGTTTTCACCTCACATAAAAGATTTCTAATGTACATTTTTATGCTACAATTCTACCATAGTGTTCTCCCTCTTCCTAAATATTTTAGATTCAGGCTTTAGAAGACCAGTAGTAAACTAGCTTGCCTGTTGGAGATGGGAGGGACTTTTTTATATCCACTCATGTAGTTTTCTTTGGTTTCTATTAGACATAAATAGGAACTACAGTGTTGAAATGTACATGTTTGAAGTGCTGAGAGTTTGCAAGCATTTATAACCAGATGTAATGGAATGAGGGATTTACTGACAAGTAGAGTAGCATTAGAATACCTGTTTTTGTAATATGATATTGCTAGCGCAGCAGAATACTTAACACCCTGTTTAACTTTTAAATTTATTTGCCTTTCCCCTTCTTTTCTAAAAAAAAAAAAAGAAAAAAAAGGAAAAAAAAAGAAAAAAAGAAAGAAAAAGAAAAAAAAAAGTCATAACCAGTTGTAGATATCAAAGTGCAAAGTGTAGAAGAGGGTTATGGAAAGTGTAACACAGAGACTTTCCTCCGAGCTTTTAAGATTTGCCCTCACCAGTCAGCATTAGGCAGACCACCCCTGAGAATAACCATTGTCAGTGTCTGTGCTTCTGTTATTGTTTGCTGGAATCCATCCCTAACATGTTGCTATAGCTAAACAATGTTTACCCTCTAATTAGCGAAGCTGAATTATGATAAAATTGTCGGGAAGACAGTTGCAAAATCTAGGACTTAACTTGAGCATTCATGGTTCCATGTACATTGTGGTGGGCTGACCTTGCCTGGCTGCCAGCTGCCCCCCTCAGCCACGATCTTACTCCCCTCATTAAGAAGACAGGGGAGGAAATAAGATCAAAAAGCTCATGCAGTAAGTTAAGCACACAGAGGTCACTTACCAAGTTACTGTCATGACCACAACAGGCTCAACTTGTGGAAAATAAGTTTAATTTATTGCCAATTAAAACAGATTTGCATAGTGATAAACAAAATAAAAAATTAAAACACTTCCCCCACTCTGCTTCCCAGGTCCAGCTTGACTCCCCTCCCTCCTTCTCTCACCTGCATGTCTGCAGGTCTGTTGATCACACCTTTTTCCTCACTTCTCTTTCAAAACTGCTGTGCAGCATTTTCTACCCTTTGTTAAACACACTTTCTCATCGTCTTGGCTGCAGTCATGTCCTGCAGTAGGTCTGTTCTGGTACTGTCTGGAGCCATCTGGAGCTGGGTGTGTTTGGTCTGGGTCAGCCCTGGCCCCCCATCGCAGAGCCCACCCCAGAGCCCCACGGCAGCGCCTGGGCACCGGCACCCAGTACACGCACAGGGAAGCACGAGCAAGAAATGTGAATCAAAAAGGTGCTGAAAAATCATCAGCTGCAGCTTCATGTAACTTGCAGCAGCCGAGGTTGATCTGATTTATGCAAGTTTAATGCATCCTCAAGAGATTAACAGGACCTGTTTTGTTCTAGGAACCTTTAGTGATGTCTGTGCCAGGTCTCTGAAGGAAAGTTTCTCTGGGCTTTTCACTGTATGGCTTTACAAATGGAACTTGCTCTCAGCATAGCTTTAGAGGTGCTTGCAGTATCTATCTCAGCTGCTTACATACTTCCCCATAGTCACACTGAGGTTCTGAAACCTTCCCAAAACAAAGCAAGCAGAAGTGGGTGATAAACATTTAACAGGTTCTGTTTCCTGCAGAGTGGAAATCAGGGATGCTGTGCTCCACACACAGTTTAAAATGTTTCCTTAAAAACCCTCATAATTTCAGTTCTAGTCATAGGTGAAGATTGATGCTTTGGTTTCATTTGCATGTCTTAGCCTTTTATCTCCTCAGTTTCATTTCATCTTAGATGTCAAAAAGTTATAATACCGCTCAGAGGTGTTTGGACAGAAATTAGAAGTATCAGCATTCTAAGAGGTCTAAATATTTTATCCTTTCAATTTCTAAGGGTCAAAATATATAATAATTTATTCAAAATTAATGAATAGTATACTTTGGAAAAGGAAGATCTGTGGAGCACATAATGAGAGAATGTCCAAACATTAAATTTGTATCAATATTGCAATATATTAATGCAACATTTTGTAAAATTGTGTGCCAGATCCTTGAAATATGTAATGAGCTTTTGGATGAGGAAACAAAAAGAAGTTCCTGAGTTGCATGCAATTTCTCATTACTTTACTATGTCATTAAGACTTAGTCATACATTTAGAACAGTGACATCTGTGGTTTGAAATAATTGGAAATGTGGCATTCATAATACAATAATGATTTTGTTTTTTATAAGAGAATTTAATTTGATGAACTAATGCACTGTCACACAAATGTGAGTTTTGGGGCTGGAACAAACAGCAGCTGTAAACCTTTCCAAGTAGATGCAGCTCTATTCAGAGCTTAATGGAATATGCTTCACAGCCTGCCATTTGAGCCTCTCCCACATCAGAGATGCAAAAGAACAGCATGGCACTGGAGTCTGGGATAAAAAAGACATTAGGATATTTGAAGAGAGCAATTACACATGTCAATGAAATTATCCTCTGTGCTTTGGACACTTGGGTTCAAAGGTTACAGACATAATCACCTCATTCTTCCAAACCACTGCTGAATCTGTGTAAAATTATCATATTTTTCTATACGCAATATTCTACCAGTGCCCTGCATAAAGGCAGTGGCAGGCTGTCATTGACACTAATACGGTTCAAGACTAACATGTACTGAAAACATTTCTCAGAATGCCCATGAACTACATATACTTCTTTAGCTCTCAAAGCTTCTTTTCATGCGTGTCTGTTACATTCGTTGCTGTTTGTGGCTTTTTAGCAAAACTGATAAAAATGACACAGAAGTCTATCAAATAGAGAAATGTCTTCGCAATAAATGTTTCTAAAAAATATTAGCAAGGTCTAGTCAAAAACCTCATGGTAGTAATCTCCTAGGCCAGATCTACTCATCCTAAATCCCACAAAAGTTTATAATCCACAAAGTATCACACAACAGTATAGACTGACTTGATTTCAGGTTTGCTTAAATCTCTAAGACTTTCCAGCAATTTTTCTAAATGCCTAAATTTGGATGCCTAAGAATGCGCAAAAAGATTATCCCTATCTCTACAATACCCTTGCAATGATACAGTTTGAAGTACAACATTGTCTGCAGTCTGCCTAATTACCTTGAAAAAAATGTTTTATCATGCTCCTTATATTTTCTAGAATGTCCTTACTTAGGGCACATACAGAATATGGACAAGAACTAGATTATACAATCTTCACATCTTGTTTGTCCCTGTTAGTATATTTGAGGTCAAATCAGATTCAATTCTTTCGAAGATTTCTTAATGCTTTAGTTAAACTCATTTAAAGACCCCTCTGCATCTGCTGACTGTTGGAGATGGCTGGACAGCAGTCAGATTACTCATCCTCAGAAGCCTAGATAATTTGTAGAACATGAGGACGTTGAGAAAGGAAATGGACACTCTCTAGGAGTGTTATAGATGAATTTATATACAATCCAGTACATGAGCTGTGGTAGTATCTGGATTTCCATGGTTGTTTTTTTTCACTTAAGAGCCTTTTCCACTCAGAGCTCTCTGGTACTGATTGCAGGGAGGACAGTTTCAGTAGCTGAGATGGAGAATCTCTCTTCTGGAAATGCTTGCATCTCTTTGAGAGAAACAGACTGGTTCAGCTGGTATGAAGAAGGCATATTGTTGCTACATAGTCACCGGAAACAGGTTATACATTGATTATATCTACTTTAGCAAGGAGTATAATTCAAAGCAATTGTATCAACGCAGTGAAACAGGTGGTGCTAAGGTCCCAACATCCAGCCTTATGTGTTTCAGGATTTCTTGCTTAGGCTAAGCTCTACTCTGATTCCACAGACTGGATGCTCATTAGCAATTGGGCTGCATTGGGCTGCACTCCAGGAGTGTGTAATTTGTCTTAATTTCCTCCACACAGGATCCAGGTAGCACTCTCAAAATCTGCTCTGCCATGCAATCAGTGTACAGTCAGTGCAGATGACCGAGAGATTTTCTCTGAATACTGTAACTCCTGCTCTAAAATTTGAGCTAATGTAGTACCTTAATCGGTTGTGAAGAACTAGAATAGATGACTTGCATTTTCTCAAAAGGGTTTCAGGCTATTAGCATGGTGTGCTTCAGTTGCCTAGGGAGAGGCATCTAACGCCATTTAATTTTCCCTAGGGTATCCTCTCTGTTCTCCAAATGCCCGTCTCTTATGGAACAGATGTCCCATAAGTCCTGCATCTCAGTGGTCAGCTCCACCCGGGTGTTTCTGGGACTGCAGGGCTATTCAGATGCCAATAGATACCTGCCTTTAGGCAGCTGAATGAAGTCCTTGAACGCTTACTTTAAGGTGCTTTGACTGCCTTTCACCTCTTGTTTTACAGACGTGGGAGGCACAGTTATGGGCACAGCTGTGTGTGTTAGTCATGTTGTGTCTCAGACCTTACTTCTAAAGATACTCACCTAAGTGCTGGAGGCATAGCTCAGCATCTTCCTCTTGCTGTTATAGATTACGTACAGGGATGTGGTGTTCCCACTATTCTGAAAGGGTTTTCCTTTAAATAGGCTATAGAGTCTGCTGTACTCAGGTGCATATACATGATTAAAAAGATTGTAGGAGTGGCTGAAAATTTTTCCATCTGCATATGGAAAAACTAAATATTTTGAACAGAAATAGCAATTTCCTATGTATCTCCCAAGCTGACAGGAACCCTAATTAGTGGATCTTGATTTTTCTGTGGATGAGCAGTAAATATTTTGAAATTTTGCTTTCACCTTGTATTACACACAAAAAAATAAATAAGTTAATCTTTACATTTGTTTTTTTATGATGATGATATCAGCCCTCCTCATGGAAAGAAGTTTCCCACAGCCAAATTAACAGAGCCAATCTATGCTACAAAGCAAAAAAACACCAAAAAAACCAAAACCAACAAAAAATTTGTCCATGTCTGTGCCTGCATATAAAGGAAAGACATGCAACTTCATTCAATATTTCATTCAATATTTCATTCTCCCTCAGATACCTAAATCTTGAAGGTTTTAAATGAAAGACAATCACTTCCATTCTTCAGGCCAGAAAAATGAAAGGTAAGAACTACTTAATGCAGAAATTAAGGCCATAACATGTGAATATTTTTCATTTTTCCTGACAGAAGTCATGTGCCTTTGTGCTTGCAGCCACGTTATGGAATTTACATTCTTTTCAGAGATAATTCTGCTGGTGCCAGGCTACAGCTATGGAGGGACAGATGGATTTGCAGAGTGTCCACATAAAATACAAAAGCAGCATTGGAGCACATCATTCATTAAAAAATCATAAATGTATGACTTTTCCTTTATTGTTAGATTAGAGCAAAAACTTGAATTCTTTGGTCAGATTATTTCAAACCCATAAGAGTTAGCAACACAATCCTCCAGAATTATTTGGAAAACACTATTTTTCTTGTGGCAGAGGGCTTTTGTGTTGTTTCGTTTTGTGGTGTTTTAACAGAATGTGCAATATTCATTCCATCACACAGTGAAATAACTCCATGCAAAAAATAATTTTAAAAATATGTATTCAGATTTGGCTGAAGTTTTGATTTGTTAGATGATTATTCTTACTCAGCAGTTTTTCTTTGAGGAGACACGTAGAATCAGTGTACACATAGTGTATATTATTTACAACTGGTAGGTTTTATGCATGAAACACAAGCTTCCTTGGTGCTTTGTGAGTTTTACTTTACCTTGAACCATCACATTCAGTTTGCCCTAACAAGCACAAAGGCTTGCTTTTCTTACTTCTGAAGTGCGATGGTCACAACACAAATAAGTTCATTAACTCAGTGAGGATTGAGAAAAGATAACACAACTGCTGAGAGCTCTGCAACCCCACATAATTCCTATTGTTAACGTCTAGTGATGGTTTTCTCTGTCAAAGGGTCAGTAAATAACAATTTTAATTAAACAATTTTTTTCTCAGATGTATTTCAGAGATTATGAAACATATTCACTGCTGTTAAATTTCAAGTATGAAAATTTTTATGATCCTCTAGGAACTAGGTACAGATATCTATTATATTAAAGTTTCCTCTTTTGTGTAAAATGTCACCTTAAACATGTAAAAAGTGGGGAAAGAAGGACCTTTTCTACACTTCCCACAGCAAAATGTGAAGTAGTGAAGACTTAGAAATTCTTGCAAAAAAAACCAAACGAAGCAAAAAACTCCATTTAATTCAGTGACACTACAGTATTTACAAACAAATTTGCTGTGCTATTCGGAAATACCTTGCCCCTGTGTTCTTTGCTTGATTGTTAACTTCCAAAGAAGTTACAGAGCTGAAAGAAATAGGCTGAAAACCTTCGTGATCATTCCTCATGTTCTTATGTTTCACTGTAGGGGTGCCTGATTTGATTTCATGAAGACCCATAAATTAGGTGTATACCTAAAATTAAACTGTCATTTTTTTCTTGTGTCTTTGGTCTTGATTATTGCTTCTTTATTTATATAGGCCATTTTTATCTCCTTGAAGTTTAATAAAAACCTTAAAGAGTTTTTCTTTTACAGCCTGAAGAAGCAAAATCTTTGTTAAAATTATGTGTTATTTTAAATTTGAAGAGTTCATTGTTTGTGTTTGTTTACTGCCTGTTACTAGTAGTGGATGGAAAATTGGTTCCAGTAGTCTCATCTGAGATGAGAGAGACTTTTGAAGCCTCACATTTCTTTGGAATTCTTCTACAAAAATTATATTGAAAACACAAAATCATGTTTACCAGATGCTTTGAAAGATTTTTTTTTAATGATGTTGTAGAATAGAGCAGTAAGACTGTTTTTATTTATTCAATTTTCAGGAAGATTATCTGTCCAATTTTTCAAGAAATGAATAGAATGTGGAAAGAAAGGCTTTTCTGTTCTCCTGCAACACATAACACAACTCTAAAACTAGGAAAGAAGGAAAGTCAAAGACAAATGGGTGATTAACAAACCGAACAATATCAAACTATAAAAATAGTGTGTACATTTAATTGCAAAAGAGATCCTTTTTTGCTGTCACTCACATGCAGAACCACCAGTCTGGACATGATCATCTAAGCATGTAAGCCAGCCTCTACCGCCAGTTTGTTCTCTACTGTGACAAACAGAAACCTGTGTCCAGGAGAGAGTTCATAGATACACTTGGATTTAGAACAAAAGGACAAATGAAAGACCTTCTACAAGGCCTCCACATACATTATGGAATAACTTATCATTTCTAAAACAGTTTAAAAAAACGATAAGTTTCGTTTTGTTATTTTCATTTTCCTAAATTTTGCCTATCAAAACCGTAGGCAAATAATCTACTGATGCTTGCATAATGTGTGAGGGCAGATACGTAGCACAGAAGCCTCAGTGACAGACATCCTGGAGAGCTGTAGTCTCATTAGGAAACCTTGTTAAACATAGTAGGCTCAAAAAGAAGGAATGCAGTATTACTGAGATCTTAGTTTATAGCATACCTCAAATGCAAGAAGATTCAGCATTTACAAATGCCATGCTATTTACCCTAAACAGCAACAGTGAAATAGCAGGTGAGATCCACATTCTGAATAAATCCCATATTGAATATGCTTAGTTTGCCAATTACTTTTCTTCCCTAATGCTTCATCCCTGAGAATGGACATTCTGCAGGATAGAGCAAACCTTTGCTCTTATATCATGCTCAGATTATTCCTCAAGGAAAAAATCCATTAACTAGCAAGATGGATCCAGATGTTACTTTCAGATTCTCCTGTGCTGGTGACATCCATGTGGTGGAAAAAACCACAGATGTTCTGTCAGCATTTTAGCTGAATCTTTGGAATGTGTAGTTAAGGGAGGCTGAAGTATGGTAGAATTGCATTTTAAGAAGCTGGTTAGTTCCCATTCCTGCTATATTTTAAAGTTGTACAGATACACAAACACAAAGAAGGAAAGAAGGGCAAATTTCCCTGTAAACCTGAAAAGCTTTTTTTTCAGTGTATTACAGATCTGAAGTAATTGCAAAACATCAAAGTAATTCACAATAAAATGTTTGCATTAATGTTTTTTTCTTAAATTGAAAGGGTTTTTTCTCACTGCCTATGCATTTTAATGTAGCCATTTCTGCAGTAACACATTACTCTGACTTTTCAGTGACACTACTCAAAGAATATTTGTTTTAGAAATGTCATTATTTTCCTTTTTTTGGTAAAGGCAAGTAAAAACAACTATTCAAATTTCAAGTCTACATTGACATCCTGGTTCATTAGATATTGCATAGCAGTGGTTACTCATCAAAGTGAGTTCCACCATATTAATTTTATTGTGTTCTAAATTGGTTGTTAAAACCTTGATGTTGCAATAATTTTGCACTGAATGAGGAGGGTGTGATTTTACCTAATTGTTGTGAATTAGAAAACAAACTGGATATTATTCCAAGAAAAAATGGAGATCGAAAGAGTGAAGAAATTCTTTCTTTATTATATTTCAGATAATTAGCATTTACAATAGAGGAGAACTAATTATCTAGAGGAGGGAAATTTTTATGATGTACAGCTGTAACTTGGTATAGAAATAACAACATTAGCTGTAATGCGAATGCCTGACAACCTTGTGTAATATAATAGGATTATACTAGAATAAGGAATATATAAGGAATATTTGTGGCATATTCTTGATTTGAATAGATATGTATTAGTCAGAGATATAGGGATATGAGTTTAAAAAATAAAAACCTGTTTGAAATGCAAAGCTTTATTGTATTTGAGAATCTCAGTAACCTACCAATTCTATAAAATTAATCATTCTAATTTCTGTTTAGGGCTGGCAGTATTCAATAATGATGGAGGGTATTTTTTTCGATTAAAACCAGTCAGTTAGGCAACTTTTTAAACAGCTCAAATTTAAGAGCTTGAAAAAAAAAGAGACGGTCAGCAAAATCAAATTCAAAGGTGAGAACTGGAGTCAAAGACCTAACTCAACCTCAGAATGGACAGACAGAATAACCCATTTTGCTTGTGTAACCATGATGCGCCATGTGAGAGCTTCTCGTGCCTTCAGTATACAACTGTCTTTCTGTGGGGAAAAAAAAAAGGCACAATAGCATTTGTAAGTGAGAAAAGCAAACAATTTGTGATAGCTGAATGATTTTGTGAACTAAATCCTATTATAGAGTCAATTCAGAATAGCAGGACTAGAAAAAAAAATCTATAAATGTACTGGATGAATCAATAAAAATCAAAATTATTGCTCCTTCAGTAGATTTCTTCATCAGAGCAACAGGCCTGCTAAAACAATAGCTTCAAAAGGCCCACATGGAACATTATTAGTGGTGCTTATGGGTTTCTAAAACCAAGGCCTAGATGCTACTGCTCTCCTTATGAGTGCATTTGGCTTGCTCACATGGCAGGAACAAAGCTAAAAGCTTCAGGCTCCACGAGTGAATCACTCCTGGCAGTTCCAGAGCTTTCCCACCTCCTGCCTCTCTCTTGATGGACCATTGCTGCTCTCTGCTAATCTGCAGATGTGTCTACAGCCATTTCTCTCCTGGCCTGTGTTGGTAGCCCAGCCAGGCGTGCCTGACTCTGGGCTGGCCAGCAGTAACCCGCACCAGCTGCTAACAGCCACACTGTCAGAGAAACAGCTCAACAGGCCTGTGATGGAGGAACTCCTCTTCAAAGTACTTAAGAGCTTTAATGGTACAAGCTCTATTTCTCACCAGTAATTTATGTCTTGTGACAATCTTGAAGCTGGAGCTGGCAATACTGTCGTGAAACAGAGGAAAGACACAATCACTGTGTCTGGATGAAAGACTATTAAGAACATGCTTGCATAGCCTGCAGTAAAGAGTAAAATTGTGTGGATTGAACAATAAAATGTAATTGACACTTAAATTGGCACTTTTTCTTTTCTAGAGACAAAGCTCATTCTTTTACCGGAGTAGGTGTGTATACACTCATATTGCATGAACCAGCTTGTGAATCTGACCTCACTACCTAAAATAAATATCCTGTGGTCAAATGTCCCTTAGAATGATGGAGATTTTGTTAAAAAAAAAAATCTATTTGTTACCTCAGTTCTCCAGTCAAACAATATATTTACAGAAATATAATAACAGGAAGCTATAGACACTCTAGGAAGATGACACGGTGTCCTCATGGTAAAGTCGCTGGCATGTTTTAATGCCCAGTTTAAAACTGAATTTTCTCTGTGCTCTTCTAGCTATAGTAATGCAAGAGATTCTGATTCTTCTGTGACTGCTGGCAAGTAAAGCATAAATTATGTATGTTCCTTCGGTGCTTCACACCAAGAAGACAGTGTTCTTTGTTTATAGTTTGTTTTTTTTATTGTTTGCGAACAAGCAAAGATGATGAAGAGGGAGTGCCAGTCAGGAAATCGCAATTGAGAAAGACTGTAGGCTGTCTTCAATGGGAGGAACTATTTCACAGACATGAAAGCACAAAACAAAACTAGGGAAAAGAATAATTTTTCTATCATATACTTTGTCTACTTACACTGTAGAATTCTTGGTTCTTAATGCTTGCACTTTGGGAAGAAGTACGCAAGCAGGAAGACATTTGTTTGAAAAAGACAACTATTTAAAAGCAAGAACTATTAACAATTAAAAAATTTAGAGATTTTTTTAAAAAACAAGTAAATTGTTAGCAGCAACTGCTAGGATTCCAGGGGAAACAATTATTTTCTGCTAAGAAATCTTTTTCTTAAAACCGAACTTTTTTGTTTTCGATGAAGTAAAAATTTTAAGCTGCAAACACATATTGTTATATCTTTTCTGTATCTTCAAAATATAACATTCAAATGAAATGTAGTGAAAATATATTTGTTCCTGTTGTAAACAGACCTAGGATACCAAGTTTCATCCCATAGCTAATTTTTATGCAAGAGCTAAAAAACAATGAAAAGATAGTTTTACACAGGAATATTGACAAAACACTAACTCCAGTGAAGTGGCAAAATAGTACTCTAATATCAGCTAACAGAGCATTAAAAACCACAAAAGGAATCAACTGGTGCACCATGATACTCAAGATTAATATTTTTAACCTTATTATGACTGAATCTTATCATCTTACCATGAATATTAATCTTATTATGACTGAAAATTACTTGCCTTTTGCTAATTTTGCAAGTTTCTATTTTGAACATATTACACATATATTAATCCATTATATATTACTTGTCTTGTAATACATATAATCAATAGGCATTTTATATATTGTCAAGCATCCAGCCAACAAAGGAAATATTTGCCTACAGTATAAGTCAGAAAAGTTTTCTAACACTAAACTAGAGTAATTTTTTTTTTTTTTGAATGAATGAATGAGAAAGTGAAGAAGAGAGGAGGGCATAATTCTCGTTGGTATAATAAATTTATTCTTTATTGTTCAGTACCACAAGCCAAATAGCAAAAAAAAATTTACATTTGCATTATGTTCATAGAAATAATAAGGACTTACATGCTTACTCAAAAGTCTAATTTAGCTCTCCTTTTCTTAATGACATGAAATGTATTAATGTTGAAAGGCCACCAAGTATTCAGAAATAACGAGCTCTGAAGCTTCCAAAGTCATCTAACCAATACTCAGCTGAGTTTTAATGATGAATAACTAGGCCAATCTTTTTTTGGTAACATAGAGCTGGGGATAAAACTTGGCCAAGCCAGAAGGAAAATGAAAGAGAAGCTTTGTGAGCCTGTTCACACTCCTTCTGCACACCATCCACTAGATTGCTGTGTTGCTTCCAAGTCTGCTGAGCCAGGTACTCTGAGCCATCCCTCCCTCTCTGTTCCATGCCTGTCCAATACATTTCCTGGCCTCAGGTTGTCCGTTTATGATTTCTTCCCAGAAACAAGACGTCACAGCCCAGCTGCTCTAGACTTTATAATTAAAGCTGTCTGCTCCATTTTCCTGCCACCTTAAATGTACCTTTTCCCAAAACCTTACATGAAGTTATTCAGGGACTTGAGTTTAATGCAAGATACTTCCATCTGAACACACCATTCCATATGAAATGAATAAAGACAGCCACATGAAATGCTAAACTGAGATGCATGTGTTTGTGCTCTTCAGATAGACTCTCTATTCTGGAGCACTTTGTAGCTGGATAAAGGTAATATGCAGATTTTCACAAAGTTTCCTCACTTTCCTTTTTTCTGCAGCTTTCAGCAGTAATATCCAGCTCTGTAAAACTTTTTTTCTTTTCTTTTTCCAAATGCTTTTGCATCATGGATATGAATTTACAGATGTGCACTTCGCAGATTTGTTTCAGTACCTAAGCTGCAGCCTACGTGCTAGGTGATGGCAACTGCCTTTGCCAGAATATTTTACTCTGTGCAGAAACGATTCTAGTACATTTTAAGGTCTCCAAACCCCATCAAAAGCAGAGTTTGACAGATAATAATCCAAAGGACTAGACAGTCACTGGGGAGCTGGATAAATGAGGTGCCATAAACCCCTTTGCTACCTCAAGTCAGCATGATGTATGTTGATGCATTTCTTTGTTTAGACAAAAATTTGTTGCATTTCAAATTACAACAAATAAACTCCTCCATATTTTTCATTGTGAAAAAGGAATTTGATTTTCTTACCGTTATTTCAGCTTCTCAGCTCAACTACGAAAAAAAAGTAATATGAATGGTACTCATAAGTCCTTTGGAAAATTCTGGGAGGTTTTAATGCTGTTTGTTGTTACACCTTTATGCCACTGTTGTGAACTCAGTATATAGATTTCCTTAAGCTAAAAGGGATAAATATTTAAAACACAACATATAAATTTAGCTATATTAGCCCTACTTAAGTCAGTAAAGCATTTAAATCCTCACATACCTATTTGAAAACGTAACTGGTTTTGTTAGAATACAGTGGTAGCTTGAGTGATTCAATGCCTTGAAAGGGAGAATTATATGAACAGAAAATGTTTTCAGTTTTGATTAACTTGATGTTTGCAAAGGCTATGTGGAGAAAGAGATACCTGTTAAGCATTTTTGACCAAGTACAAATCAAATTATATATATGTTATTAAGAGAAATGTAATATGTAAAGTCAGAAAATCATAAAAGTGCATTCGTCTAACTTTTAGCTAATCTGTTTGAAATCACTCTGAATGAATTTTAACCAAATTTTTTAAACTAATTATCCCTCTAATATGGACTCCTGCAAGGATGTAACTCAGCTTCTAGGGTGTATGTTGTATGACTGTGAGCTGGAAAAGAAATACGGCAACTTCCAACAGGTGTGATGTTAACAATTTAAGTTAGTTTACTTTGTACTGCAGTGGAAAAGAATCAAAGATAGTTGTGCTTCGGGTTAGGAAGCTAATCCGTCCTGAAATTCGACTGTAATATAAAACCAGATGCTGTAATGTCTTAGACTCTACTCTAAGAGATGAAGACGGTTCAGGGCCTGTGGAAACTTTAGAAAAGTCAGAGGTTTTTTGGCCACTACTGCAATGCAGATACATTGGTCACCCATAGTCTAAATTTTAGGTAGATTGTCAGTGATGTTAAGGAAGTTAGCCTGGATTTATTTTCTTGCATTACATCAGATAAATTATATTATATGCAACTTTTCCAAACAGTTTTTCTCCCAAGCAGACAGATTCAGCTCATTCCTCTACACAGTGAATACAAATTCAACACTTTCATCATGGTATGTTGAGTTTGTCTTAGAATTCTCTACAATGATCCACAGTTTCAAAAGCAATGCTTAGTCTGTCTCACTTTATAAAAATACAAATAACTTTGTGAAGGTGTGTTTTCCATTACATGGTCATTCTCACAGTTCCTAAAGCAAGATTTCATAGCATAAACACAGAGGTTTGTTTAAGAATCAGTTTTAGACTAGTCTATTGAGCAGTAAGCAATAATACATCCAGTATAAGGAGCAGAGACGTTATGACCTCAGATTTGGAATGTCAGCACATAATAACCTTGTCTAGACCTGTATCACCAGTCAGACATACAACTGATAGCCAAGTGTGACTTACAGAGGACTTTCTTTAAACTGCCAAGTAATTTCCAGGTCCTTCTATCAGTCCTGCCAGACTGTCTTTGCTGAGGTGAGTCAGCACAAGTCAATGTCAAAGCAAAAAACAGCTTCTCATGAATTCTATTTTTTAGGAACTGAGGAAGAAATGAATTGCAAAGACATGTTCTAGTTGGAAGATGTATTTGAGTTTAACCCAAAGAAAAAGAAAAACAGAAGCAACAAAACAAAAAAAATCCAACCATTTCCCCCAATGCTTAGAATATAGCGGAGGCCTGTTAATTTGCTTAACTATGCTACATGACCTTACATCATGGTTGAAAGTTAATATCTATTTTCTAACCAAGTAGCAAATCTGGAAATAATTTCTTGGTTTCAGGCAATCTTCAAATATATGTTCTGGGGATGATATTGGCTATGATTATCTTCCTTTTCTTCTTAAACTTCCCAATATCTATTTTTACTGTTTCATTTAAAGAAGATTAATATAGAACTAGCATAGCAACAATTTCTTTTTCATAAATTATCTTTTGCTAAATTACTTCAGGGAAGCATTCTGGATGGGAGAATCCATTCTGGCCAGCTAAATTTCATGCTTTGAAATATTGCCCCTAGGAGCGACATTTTCATGGACTGGCATCACATTTGATTTTGGTGTTGCGCTGGCATGGGAGACTGATGGACAGTTACTGGCCTTGAGTGTGAAGGAACAGCTAGACAAGCCAAGGCCAACTCACCACCCTTTCCTAGGACCGCCTGCATACCCAGGTGGTTACTGTTGCTACTGGTCAAATCTCTGAACACCCACGGCTCAAGAAGACCTACAAAATCACATTATGGCCTTTTTTTTCCTACACTGATAATGCTGCTCTTAGTCACAGAATGGATCCTGCTACGTCTATGCCTTTGATGAAGGCATTAATTAGTATTGGTCCCACTATGAATCCTTGGGGGACACCACCCATTATTGGGTTCCACTTGAATCTGAGCCATTGACTCTAACACTTTGGACATGCCATCCAGCCAATTCCTAACCCATCCAACAGTTCAATCTAATGGCAAACCCATATTTTCGCAATTTAGAGGTAAGAATGTTGGGGAAGGCTGCGTCAAAGGCCTTACAGAAGTTTAGATAGGCAACATCCATAAATCTTCCCTTGTCCACGGATGTAGTTGCTTCACCACAAAAGGCCACTAAGTCAATCAGGTGATGAAGCCATGTGTTCAGCTCCCTGTCTTCCATACATTTTGACACATCTTCCAGGAAATTCTACTTCATGAACATATCAAGCCCACACGTGAGACTGACTGGTTGGGAAAGCTGCTGCTCATCAGTGAAACCTGCCAAAACACAGGTGTTCAGTCTGTTTGCCAGCTGGTTCTTAAATAAGGCAAGCCCAGTGTGAGTAAATAACAAATTAGGCTTAAAATGACGCTTCAAAACACAAATATAAAAACATACCATTTTCTCAGTTAAAAGATGAATTAAATTACCTCAACATGTACTTACTACAAATGGGCAAAACTAGTGCTATGTGAGATTTTACCAGACTAAGATTCACTATGGAGTAGCCTGGAACCTGATTGTTTCACAGGCACCCAGCGCCTTGCAAGAGTGTGCTTTGGCCAGGACCACAAGGTTGTTTCTGTTGGTTCTTCCATACTCTCTGGCCTTACTCAATACAGGCTACTATGGTCCACCTCTGCTACGAAAAATTAATTTCTTCCATCCAGTAGGGGCTTTATAGTATCTACCATGAACAGTTGATCCCCACTTTTATTTTCTTCTGACTGTTGAAGCCTCAAATGAGAATACCTCAGTTTTGTCTCTTGGCATCATTTGCAAGTAAAGCAGCCCTTGTTCCAAGTCAGGTTTTTTTGTCTCTTGACTGGTAACTTCCTGGCCAGGTCGTTTTGGTCTCAGAACACTTTCAGCATAACAATGGCTCTCACTTTTTTAATATATATGACAAACTCAGCTTTCGATGTGCTGCAGAAAATATTTATGGGTATCTAGTTATCCTGCATCCCCTGGTGACCATTTATTGTCTCCACTACTCCTTTATCAAAACCCAGCCTGAACAATCATATTTTCTCTCCTTTCTTTAAGCTTCTTTCGTCTCTAGAAATGCAGAAACCTATACTGCGCATAGCCTCTCTGTAGAAAGTTATATATAAAACAGAAGAACATGCTCCACAATGACCCAAACAAAAATACTCACAAAAAATTTTGAACTAGGAAGCTGTGCGAAGGGGTTTTTGTGTTTATTTGGGGTTTTTTTTTTTGGTTTTTTTTTTGCATATCTTACACTGTTATAATACAAATTTGCTGGAAACTTATTAGGGAAGGGATATTGTTCTATTATTTTTGCTTTTAAAATTGAGTCAGTTTAGATTCATGAAACAGACTGCAGGGTAGAAGAAATAACTGAAACTAACAGGATGCCTGCCTGCCTTTCCACCTGGCCTGTCAGTGACTATCTTCTATCCTATTTCCCTATATAGTCTATCTTGAAACTTTTAGGTTCTGGGAATCTTCCATGTCAGGTATTTGGAAAATATCTGGAAAAGGTGAGCACTTCCATGTAATCAGAAATAATTAATGATGCATCTACATACTTTGGAACAGTATGCATGCTACAAAAGCAAACAAGAAATTACAAATGGGCGATACTTTAGCAAGGAATTGCACTCAGCATGTCTCATTTGTATAGTTTTGGTATGACAATACAAAATGCTTCTAAAAAAGGTTATTAACTATCCACTTAGATATTGGGAATTAATTTTTTTCTCCCCAGTATAAATCTCTTTCCTTCTACTTCATTAAATATCTCTCACTGCTCTTTGTTTGTGATCCATTGAAGCAATTTATTGTGTGATAATGAGCAATGTTTGTGCTGGGGCTTTAAACAGATTGTTGTGGTCATCCTTTGAAAGAGAAACAGCTGATTCCAATCATAAAAAAACCTATAAGGTTATCAGCCACCTGTTTAGATGTATCATGTGACTCAGCTCCTGATCGATTATATATGCATCATATTGATATATATGTGATGCTGATAATATTAAAGCTATGTTCTTAGGTGATATACAATAGCTAAAAGTGTTCTCCACCATGTCTTCTAATAGTTTCCTAAGTGACTACTACATATTTTACTCCATTACTTTGCTTACTGGTTTATTAATTGAGGTTTGTCTACATGATAGTGTTATCCCTTGAGATTTTCTCTGAAGTTGAGTTTACGGCTTTGGTTTCTATAAGCCTTTTTTGCTTCTAAGAGCCCTGGGCTTTAATTTTTTTTTAAAGAGATTGTAAAGAATACTCTGTCACAGAAAGTTGTTCACACATATTACTTTACTGTCTATTTCCTATATCTGTTAAAAATGTTCCTTTTATTTATACAGGCTTTTTGTTATAAGCAGTCAGAACCTCTCCTGGTTCAATCGATGTCTGTTCCTTCTCATTCCCCCACAATACCTGTTTGTGAAGAGCTTGACTCTGCCTTGGTGTCTCCTTCTAGATGCAAGGGGGCAGCTGCTTTTCCTGCCTGAGGCTGCCTCTGCTTCAAGCTGGACCAGCCTTTTTCCCTCAATGTCTCCTCACAGGGTGTATACTCCAGCCTCCACAATGGCGGCTCTGTGCTGAACTTCTTCAAGTTTATCAATATCTGTTTTAGGCTGAGGGACTCAAAACTAGAGACAGTGCTCTAGCTGTGCTCTAAGGAGTGCTGAGCAGAGGGGGATAATCCCTTTCTCAGTGTGCTGGCTCTATTTCTGCTAGTGCAGCCCAGGAGGCTGTTGGCCATCTTTGCTGCCGAGGCACTGCTGGCTCATCTCATTGCCCACTAGGCCCCCTGGCTCTTTTTGCCAGAGCGTCTCCACAGCTGGTGAATCTCCTGCTTGTGTCATTGCAAGACACTTTCCTTCATTTGCAGAGATTTTCTCTGGCTTTTCTGAATTTCAGAAGGTGCCTCTTGGCCCCTTTCTCCATCAGGTGTAGGACAACAATCCTGTCCTTGAGCACATCAAATGCTCCTACCAGTTCTTCATCATCTGCAAATTTGCACTCCAGTGTCTTTTCAGGTCATGGGTAAACGTGTTAAACAGGACAGGTCTGAACTGGGATACTCAACTTGTTACCAGTCTCCAGCTAGATTAAACGATCCATTAGCATATTTTTGAGCCTGATTAGCCAACTAGTTTTTTTACCAACTTGCTCATTCACCTATCCCAATGGTAACTCCCTAACTGGGATACAAGAATATTGTGGGAGACAGCATCAAAAGCCCTTCTAAAGAACAACCCTCTCGTCCACAAATCCTGTTGATTCATTGTACAAGGCATACAATGGGAAAATAAATTGTTTTGATTATTTAAAGACAAAACTGGATATGGAAAGTTTCTTTGGAAGTTTCTTTTTCAGGCCTTTAAGTGCGCTTTTGGTTGGCAAAAGACTGGGGCTGCTTCAACGTACAAGACTAACTGTTAAATCCCTAATTCTGTGACATGTTTCTGTGCACAACTTTGTGAGTATATAAAGCCCACACATTTGTGTGGAATGACCTCGTTGAACAGGGCCTAAATCTCCTACAATTCCATGTTGCTTTATGGGCAATTATTTTTACTTTGATGTTGATTTTTGTGTAGATCTGAGACACCTGCCCCTTGATGATAAAGAAAATTTGCTCGTGCTGGGAATAACTTAATTAACATGAGTAGTATGATACGAAGAGTAGTACACTTTTAAAAGAAAATCAAATAAACCAGCTGCAACTTGTTACTCTCAAAGCTGTTAGTGACACCAAATTTCTTAACTTGGAAATTTTACATCTTACTGCAACCAGTCACTGCTCTATGTGAACATGTATTTTAATAAAGCCAGGAAGGCTGCTACTTCTTTCTTTGTCATCAACTACTTTTATCCAGCCTGAGAGAGCTGTTTAAAGTATTTCTACTTTCTGAGGTTTGAGTTGGTTTTGTTTGTTGTTTTTTTTTCATTCTGCTACATTATGGAAAGAGGAAGACTAGTAACATCTAACTGTGCTCAGAATACTTCACTAGCTTCAGTGAATTCAGACTTCTCCAACTCACCTTTCAAGTTCAGCCTAGCCTTTCACTAAGATATTGTTCTCTTTTTTTCCTCTTGACTCTCTTTTGTCAGCTTATGATTTCCAGCTCAAATTTTCCATTCACATGCTTCATTCCTACTTGCCTTTTTGTATTTTCCTACTTTGCCTTTCTTCTGCCCATGCTCAAAGCAATTGCAATCTTTTATCCTTCCTTTAACAAGTTGTTCTTTTGGCATAATGCACCCAAACTCAGCTACTCAGAAGCCCCAAGCTCGAGTACTGCAATGTTAGTGTATGTTCTATAAAGAATCTCTGTTGACGTAGCCATATTTTAAAAGATGAAAAGGAAACTCCATGTTCTCTATCTTAGATTAATCAATATTTCTGAAATCCACAAAGATTCACAAAAAATAAGCCTCTCATAGGGGGGATTTCCTAAATCTCTTTTTTCTTAAGTATGATCTGCAAGTTGAAGCAATGATTCAGAGAAACCATGAAATTAAATAATAATTCATATGCACAGTACAAACAAGTAAAAAGGGATGAAAAGAATGAAAAAAATTTAGATGATTTTGGCCTCTTGGAAACTGGTACATGAACCCACATATCATCACCCGAGCTAGGGTGCCCAGGATTTGTATGCTGTTATACCACCCAGCCACGAGCAACAGACACAACTTCATGCTGTAAGAACAGCATGTTGTGTAAATAATACACTAATACTTGATGTATCCCTGCACACCATTTCCACTCCTATTTTTGAAATGTTGTAATGAAATCCTTTCCATATTGAGGAAAGCTGGATGCTGTCGTTAGCAGAAAACATCTTCAATATACTACTTTTCTGTCTATTTTGAATTTGGATGGAAAGTGATACTTTCAGATGCCTTAGCTCTTTCTACCACTTCTGTAAACTTTACCTAAAACTTTTGCCTTTGTACCTTTATATCTAAATCTTAATTATGATTAATTAAACATGTATGCACTCACATAAATTATTTAATTTGTCAGTGCAAGTGTGCGTGCAAACACAAGACAAGCTTCAGGATTTCTCTGCCAGAGAATAATGTTTAAAATAGAATAACGTTTGAAATAGCATTACCTTTGAGTTTGCCCAACTTTACAGCTGCCCCTTTGACAGTACTTACAAGTTACCTCTTTTTCTTCCCTTTTCACCTCAGCTAAACACAAGATGATTTTTTTGTGTAGAATAAGTAACAAAGGCATGCTTCTGTCACAGGGTCAGAAAACCTCGAGTCGAATGTATACCACATGCTGCCTTGGCCAAAAGTACATCTTACTGTAATAAGAGAGTCAGTGATCTGACAGCTTGTCTCCTGGGCCCTTGCAAAGCCACCTTGGCTCTGACTGTACATACAAAGATATCTTGTCCTTTCACTGTGAAAGTTCCCCGGAGAATTTTTTGGTAGGATTTTTCTTGCCAGGGATTGCTTTTGAAATGTGCGAAGGGACACGCAAACAGACAAAAAGAAATCATTACTGTGGAAATAGATGAAATATGTATTCTGCTCAAAGCTGTTGCATTTCCTGTTCTCACCAGACAGTACGTCCTTTGCAGCAAGGAAGATAAACAAACAAAACTAAAATCCAAGGGAATCAAAACAAGGGTACAAGCATTTAGGTTACATAAAGGAGGAGCTCCTTTGGAGATAACTCACCTCCTGGACCTGGTGGCAAAGCATTTCAAACTTGGATACCTAATGAGATACACTAAAATATCATGTGCTACTGAAAAATCATGCGTAGTCAGAAAAGAATTTCAAAATCTGAATAAAAAACTTCATTGAGTTGTAGCTCATCTATTATCATTTTCTTGAATATTTTTTCTCCCTTGGTATTTGGAAAAATATTTTAAAAGAAAAATTTTTCAAAGTATTTAAAAGAAGGAAAATCAAAGCTTCATGTTTCCACTATATACTTCAACATTCAGCTTTCAGTGTTCAGCATTCTTCAAATGTCCTGGATACTAAAGGTTACAGAGGCTTTTTTTTTTTCACTAACGTGTTCCAATAGCTTTAGGCTCTGGAATGTGAAAATACTAGTCTCAGCAAGTTATTCCTCATTTTTGTGGGATGTTCAATGGTATTGTCTAAACCTCTTGCATGTGCCTGCCTGAACCCATGGGGAATTAGTAAAATGTAGGATACAATTATGTAAGGTCTGCATGCCGTCATCCACTTCAAGTTTCATTGACTCTTATCAGTTGGTATTAACAAAATATTTTCCTCATTGATTTTTTTTCTTAATTTTAATTACTGCTGCATCAACATAAACAAAGGAAGAAATTGAGGGAACATTTAAAATTAAAAAAAAACCCTGCTAAATTGTAAATTTAGCGAGTGGATTCAGTTTTCTTCAGAAAAGTGCAGATATTAATGCTAGAGAAACAAATTTCTCAGTCATATCAATCACGTCACATTTTCCATGTAGCCTAAGCATGAACAAATTAACTACATTTATTAATTCTATAATTCGTGTTTTAATAGCGGATTCCCCAACAGGTTTGAGGGCAAGAACAGATCACATGGATGAATTGAAAATTCCTGGAATTCTCTGGAGTTGCACTCCCACTAGCAGCACCAGATTTTTCTCTACGTTTCAGTTAAATAAAAGGTAAAAGCCAAATCTGCCAAGACTAGAAGCGTAAGGACAATGCAGTTCTTCAGCAGACTCCTAGGTTAAATCCAGTTGAGGTTATTTGGTTCCATGTAATGCAGTAGTTGCATTCCATTTATGAAAGCTTTAAAGGTCCTGAAGTTAAAATCAATATTAAATAATATTTTACCGAATACAGGTCATAGTTACTGGCAAATTTTTCAGCTTCCAAGTGTTTTTTTGAGTGTGCACACGTATGTTGAAAAGAAAGGTATTTCCACATGTGTGCACACTCACAAAAACACACAAGTATAAAGTAACTGACTCACCACAAGAAGTCTAGAAGTATTTTACAATAAGCTATGCATAATGTAGTGTTTATATAATTTGTCTATATGTCTTTATTTAAACTTACTTTCTATATACTGGAATAGCTCTTCTTAGCAGGTCTGATCTTTCATGTAGCATTTAAGTTGTTCTCTACACATAGGAAAAATATTTACAATGTTTGAAAAAAAAAAAAAATAGAGCTTATGTTTAGAGCACTGTCCAGAACTGCTTGGCTGTGGTTTTCAGTATTGTTCAAATGACTCATAATAAAATTTTTTATTTCAAGAAATAAACAGTCAAGGGAGCCATCATAAATATAGAAGGCACTAAGTATGAATGCTGAGACCGTCTCAGTGGGCCTTTCTTCCAGTTCCTCATAACGCTCAGGAATGTTGCTGTTGAAGATATTCACGTTTTGTTTCAGCCCAAAGACCTGTATTTTCCTTCCTTTTAAGAACCATAGAGAAGAAGCAGAGGAATAATTATGTCTCCATTCACCTATGTCTCTCAGTCTCTGTATTTAAACAATTCCATACATACTTTTTCTAGTTCACCCGCAAAAAACTATTTATGTGTTCAACTCAATCCACGTGAGTTAGTCCACTGAAGCTTCACAGACATGTAAAGTTTAGTATAAATCTTGTAAATAAAGAAAACAAAGGGGCATGGTGAGACCTCTAAGAAAACATCACTCTGACCCTGCTCAAAGGTGGAATCAACTGTACTTCAGCACCTTTACATGGGTATTTAACATATCCTGAAAAACCTCTAAAGAAGTAAAACATAAGCATTTCAGTAATTTATGCAATTTTTTACCAACATTCATGACGCTGTTAAACAATTTTATTTGTCATTCCTGGAATTCAACCAACTTACCTGT
The DNA here is from genome assembly GCA_013397845.1 of Melanocharis versteri. Lineage (NCBI taxonomy): Eukaryota > Metazoa > Chordata > Aves > Passeriformes > Melanocharitidae > Melanocharis > Melanocharis versteri. Next base: position 4,500,062 of record VZTG01005248.1, on the reverse strand, counting down.
CCCTTCATCAGAGTGTTCGTATTTGCACACTTATGAGTTCACACTCAAACCAAATGAGGTGTTTAATACACTTGACTATCAATGCCCACTACAAATTAATTTTTCTTAAGAAATTACTGTATTTTTATTTGCATCCTTGCTTTTTGCAGATCAGAAGCAGACTCTTGCTAATTATCTACATTCTGGCCATATTTTTAAATAGATGTTACTGGTAGTGTTTCTTAAAATTATTGCTGTTTTCTGGAAAAGATTTTTCAGTTGATAGTTACCTATTTTAAAAAGAAATATAGCAGAACCATACTTTAATTCAATTATGAATAATCTAAATACGTCTTTCTGTTCTGTATTCCTGAAAGTTTTTAGGCAAGTCTTGAAAATAGATCCATGAAACATAATTGAGGGGGAAAAAAAGCGCAAAAATCTCAAACAATCAACTAAGCAAACAAACAAAACCTGTGGGGAAGTTCAAATTTGCCATATAAAAGTCTTCATTTCTGATGAATTTTGATATACCTTGGTTTACATGTTCAAACAAGGGATGGAATCCTGATGTTTTTAAATTTGAGAACTGTGAGAATATACATCACTTATGGAACTTTCTCCCAAAATTATGTATAAAAATGAGGGTAATCCCATGAAAGTTTCTGAATGGAAGCATAGGATGAAACAATCTTTGTCCTTAGGGATGTATTACCTATGTGGATACAAAAGAACTGTATCAAAGAAACCTGAGCCACAAAGTTAAAACATTGCCTTCAGCATCTGCTTGTGCAAGAAAACAATAAGTATCTGGCTGGAGACTTATTTGCTCCAAGTATTCTGGTAGAACACCTTACAGAATAAAGACTAAAAGTATTCAGAAAGTGTTGTGTTAGAGGACAACATGAACCCAAGCCTCTTTTATTTATATATATAAATTACATGTACATTAAAAAAAAAAAAAATCACTTTCTCCCATCTTGTCTAATGTCCTGTGTATGCCCAACACAAAACATTACATGCTGACTGAGACTTTTCCTCAGATAGGTCTTGCAAAGATTTATTTGTTTCAATTAATTCAGCAGCTTTTCCTTTCCCTTCTTATTGCTAAAATCCACATGCACATTAATTATGTTTGCCTTGAGTTAGGTATCTAGACTGCCTTAGAAGGAGTGGAGGCTGATTATGCATTCCGAGCAGAGTTTCTTAAGCTCTTACTGCTCTAAATATTTCTCAGAAATATTTACCAAAGAGAGGAAATTTTTTTAAAAACTCATGCAGATGGTAAATCAATGGAAGAATGTTTCTAAAAATAGTGTGTGAAGATGGTTACAAATTGACTCTTGTTAATCAGTATACACAAAAGTGGATAAATATGTGTGTTGGCATTTTCTCTGGTTAATTCAATATTTTTCTGTTGGCATATACCCTTGAATGCTTATGCAAATTCCAAGTATGAATGACCTCAATCCCCCATGGTAATAATAATAATAAACATAATTGTGAATGGATGTATTTATATCTTTGTTTTTTTCAAATGAAGATACAGGACAGCTAAGTTGTAGCATGATAAGAAATCAAGTGTAAATCTACTTCAAGAATCCTTTGTCATTACCGCCTAAAAAAATTTTTTTCCTAAGTTTTAACAATCTCTTTTTACTTGAAAAATAATGTATCTTTTCGTTTCCCTTGTCTTTCTCCTTTTCACCTTCTTGCTCACAGCTCTGGCCCCTGACAATATAAAAAACCCCATATGTGTCCCTTATGTCAGTAAAACAAATTGAAAATGTCATCATAAACACCCTACCTCAGACAACTAAGCAATAGTTTCAGTCCAACATTGCAAATGACCTGCTGTAAATCAGCAGAAATTGATTTCTTAAACTATGTTATATAATCTTAAAAAAACCCAAATAAATCTGAGATTAAATTAAATGCCATGCCTTTGTTATCTGATGTTTTTATGTCCATAGGTAACTTGACATAAACTGTTTCCCATAGGAAAAAAAAAACAAACCTGATAGGTGAGTTACAGTGTAAATTTGCTCCAATTGGAACCTGATGAGTGCTAGCCCAGGTGATCTACTCAAGAAGAGATGTGATCAACTGCTCAGATTTCTACCATGACTCCCTGTCAGATGCTCAGGGTGGAGTTATTACTTCAAAGGTATTCACAGGACTTTCCAGACACATCTCAATTAATAAACTGTGTAAGGTCATTAAAAAATTTCTTTAATTCATTGACATCCTTGTACTAAATAGCTGAATGAATGTTTTTTCTTGCCTTCCAGTTCTTTTTCCATTACACACATCAGCACAGAAGAAAAGTTGAATAGATGCTATAGAAAGATTTCTAGATTAGAGATGTGCCAAACTATGTACAAAGCAGGGGCAAAGCCAACTAACTGACACACCTATTTTATGAAACTGTTTCGGGTCTGTTATTTCTAAAGAGCCAGGATATCTCTGCAAAGATCATGCAGTGTAACAGCTGAAAGAAAAGGGACTTCAATCCTTGTGCAACTCGTCTGGCTCCTTGTGCGTCTGCCAACTTAGTTTGCAACTGTGGCTAAATAAAACAGAAAAAAAAGCATGTGGATATTTTTTAAATGTCTGTAAGTTTTGTACATGCTCATGGGTGTATATTCTGACTGGAGCCTTTGAATGTAAATCAGTAACAATACCACTGAAGTCCTGCAGGAGTCAGTTAATCTTACCTGGCTTTACATGTCCAAAAATTAGACATCTAAGTTGAAATAAATCATAAATCAATCTACTACTGGGAAATTCATCTGTCATATCTTAAACCTCTACATTAGGACCAGACTGTTCTTTTTTTAAACACTTTCTCTTCACTGATAATAGGGAGTCAAGATTAGTTTGCTCAGGGTTTAGATGGTTTCAGCAACCTAACTGGAGCAATGCCATTCTGAAATTCCTTCTGTTTATTTCACAGATATCTGAATCAGCTATAGATTTTAGTTCTCAATATGGGCAATAACCTATGTTTGTAAAGTCATGTAAATTTGCGTGTGCTAATATATAGCTTCTGTTATTATAGATAACTTATATATATGTATAAGATCTCAGTCCTAAAATTAGTTATCTTTCCCAGTTTTAGTCCTATTCTTATGCAACATAAAATAATTGAACCTTAAAGAAATGTTTCTATAGGTGTTGAATCCTTTACCATAGACCTTGCAATTTTCGGTGTAAGTATTGCAGCAATAAGGGACAAAGAATAGTGGTCTTATCTTTCTTTAAAGATCAAGAAATGATCTTTAATCATCAATCATCAAATCATCAAAAAATGAAACAGTCGTAATAACAGTAATTGGAGAAAGACTAAATAGCTTGCTTAAGGTCATGCAGGAAGTCTCTGGTGGATTTGGAGCTAAACCCAGACCTTCTCAGATCTGCATCCTGAATTTGAGACATGGGAAAAATTCCCATTGAGATGAGTCGATATATTGTCTGAAAAGCACAAGTGGAAGGAAAAAATATCTTTATTATTAATGCTGTTTACTATAATATTAGAGGTATGGATATAGGCTCATGTTACTTTCTGCATATAAGAAAAATCTTGCTTAACGTAACACCCTCTTCACTCAGATTTCTGGGGCTCATTACACACCACACATCAGCAGAAACATCTGAAAAAATGTGATTTAAATTTAGCTGGTTTTGCCTTTCCGGTGTGTGGCATTTGCTGTAGACTTAATTTTTAAAACTTGCTATCCACAAATGTTCTAGATCAAAACTGGAAACTTTTAAGGTAATTACCAGGTCACATTACAGACATGAAATGGGTGGTTCTGCTAACCAAAGGCAGAAGGATAAAATGCTTATTTCTTTCGTTATGAAACTACTAATTGTTTCCATATTTCTGAGATTAGCACCATTCAAGGCCGGCGGGGGGAGGGGGGGGAGTGTGGTGGGTTGGCAATTTCTTTTGTTTGTCACCAGTTATCTTTGCCGTTGATTTCAAAAACAACAAACTCAATTCTCACGTTTGTATTGTCTGAAAATGTGTGTTGAGTATCTGTAGCATATGGGTAAAAGATCGTACTGCAGGGAGGAATCCCTACAAATGCATTCCACAAAGAACTATATAAAAGAGAGCTGCCAATCCCTTTAAAGATAAGAAGTAAACCAAGAGATGCAAGAGCAGTAATAGGAATCACTATTAAAACTTAACCCTCACCTTTGATAAAGATTAAAACTGGAATGCAATGAGTTGTATCCTTGAGCATTTTCCTAACACTCTGCAAAATTGCATTCTTCTCATATCGGTATTGTGTTTAGGAGTTTTCAGATGACAAAAATACCTATTAAAATCTGACTCTGTGGCTCAAGCGCCATCTGATAAAATTCTCACCTCATATATTTACTTTTTTAATGAGAAGCTGTGAAACCTTTTCTTTTTCCATTCACAAGATTCAGAATATACCTTGAAAGTTTGGGCTGACAATGTCTTTCTTTGAACCAGCTTTCTTTAAAGCCAGTAACAAACAATCTGTGGATGCACAGAGAAGGGTGGCATGGAAAACTTGGTCCAAAACTCAAAAACAAATTTAGAAGTCAGCTTTTGCTGAAGTACATTCTTCTATTATTGCTTTCATGCCATAATTAATCACCATGATGCAAAGCTCACTTTGATAAGCCCAAACAAGGTGCAGTCATGCTTTTGAATGGCAAGTGGCTGTATTTCTGTTAAATGTAGCCACAGTGCAGCTTTAACATTAATGAATCAGGGAGTGCCAAAATTATGTTTTTACTAACTTGTCTCTTGAATGTCTATGTCAGGCATTTCTGTACTTCAGTACAAAGTAGAACTTCTCAGGGAGCTACCTGGATCAAATTCAGGCATCTTAGTCAAGGGAGCTCAGTTTGGGTTTTTCAGTATGGCAGAGTGATCCGAGCATTAACCAAGCATCCACCTGGAAATCTTGTACCCGTGTGAGTCGCAGGTTGCCTGGAGCATATCTGTGCTCCATATGCATTGTCAGTATCTATATGGTTATGGTTTGTTTTCCCCACAAGGTTCCCGTTTCATGACTGTGTACATTTGCTCATGCAGGACAAGGAACTTATCCTCTGAAGAAAAGATTATGGTAAGAACTAATAGATGTTGTAGGAGAGAAAACATGGTGGTTTTCTGGCCTTTTCCATGTTCAATTTGCACTCTTAGTATTTTTTAAAATACTGAATATCCAATTTTTTTTCTCAAAAAAAAAGAATTAAAACATATGCCTTGATATGATCCAGATGTTTTTTTGCAGTAGAAGGCTGGTTTCATGCAGGAGCTAAATGATGTTCATCGAGCAACCTGGTAGCCAAGAAAAGAGAGGATACCTGTCTTGCTTTGTTCCAGCTCCAATTCTGATTGATTGTAAAATGCGTGCACAAGTCAAAGAATCTATAGTCCTTGTAATTAGGCCTTTGTAGCTAAAAATTCACCCAAAGCTACTTTGTAGTGTAAATTCTGCTTCCATAAAGGCTTATTTTGAATTTTATTTTAATTTCAGTTTCTCTTGATATATTATCTTAAGATGCATTTTTTAAAAAATATCTTGATGCTTATCCCTGATAGTGAAAAACAGGTTGATGTTCTTTTTCTGCAACACTTTCTTCAATTTACTATCTGTGAGCCTCATACAGGAGCCTTGGCTGCCCTGGGACACAGCTAAACTATAGGTACATGTTGGGTCTGAGTGGCAAGGTCCTGCTAGCAGGGAAACTGTAGGGGTGGCTTCTCTGAGAAGCTGCTGGAACCTTCCTGTACACCACAGAGCCAATGCCAGCCAGCCAGATGGATCCACAGCTGGCCAAGGCTAAGCTAATTGGAGGTGTGCTTCTGTGATAAGGTATTTAAGAAGCTAAAAAAATTATTGCCCAGAAGTAATTGTGGCCAGAGATGAGAGAAGTGAGAATATGTGGGAGAAACTGCCCTGCAGACACCAAAGTCAGTGAAGGAAGATGGGGAGGGAGGAGATGCTCCAGGCACCGGAGCTGAGATTCCCCTGCAGCCCGTGGTGCAGGCTGTGGTGAGGCAGCTGTGTCCCTGCAGCCCATGGAAGTCCACGGGGGAGCAGAGATCCACCTGCAGCCCATGGAGGTCCATGGGGGAGCAGAGATCCCCCTGCAGCCCATGGAGGTCCACGGGGGAGCAGAGATCCACCTGCAGCCCATGGAGGTCCACGGGGGAGCAGAGATCCACCTGCAGCCCGTGGAGGTCCATGGGGGAGCAGAGATCCACCTGCAGCCCGTGGAGGTCCATGGGGGAGCAGAGATCCACCTGCAGCCTGTGGAGGACCCCACACCAGAGCAGGTGGGTGCTTGAAAGAAGGCTGGTACCTCATGGGAAGTCCACACTGGACATGTGGAGAGAGGAGCCTCTAGACCCGTGGAGAGAGGAAGGACTTCTGGACCCATGGAGAGAGGACCCCGGGCTGGAGCAGGTGTGCAGGCAGGACTTGTGACCCTGCAGGACTCCCACTGGAGCAGTCTGCTCCTGAAGGACTGCACTCCATGAACGGGACACACATTGGCGCAGTCCAGGGCTGTGGCCTGTGGGAAAGACTCATGCTGAAGAAGTTTGTGGAGAACTGTCTCCTGTGGCAGGGACCCCATGCTGCCTCAGGGGAAGGTCTCCTCTCCCTGAGGACGAAGCAGTGTCAGAAACAAGTGATGAACTGACAATAACCTCCATTCCCATCTTCCTGTGCTCGGGGGCAGGAGGTAGAGCCCAAGGAGGGAAGGGTGGGGAGAATGTTTTAAGATTTGTTTTACTTCTCATTATCCTGCTCTGATTTTGCTTGGTAATAAATTCAATTGGTTCTCCAAGCGGAGTCTGTTTTGCAAAGATGTAATGGTAACTGGTGAGTGATGTCCCCATGGCTTTATCTCAGTTCATGAATCTTTCATATTTTCTCTCCCCTATCCAGTTGATGAGGAGAGTGATAAAACAGCTTTGGTGGGTACCTGGCATGAAGTCAGGAACAACCCACCACAAGGTGATATCCCATGTATTACTAAACAAGTTTCAGGCAGAATGTGTCTGTATAAACAAAAAATGTTGTAGTCAAACTGAATTAAATCTTGAAATAATTTTGGGAAGCAGGAGCTTTGGTGTTATGCCGCCCTCCTTCCCACTCCAGTAATGCAATTGTTCTTCAAGATTTGAGTAAGTACTGGGTTGTTGTTTTATGAAAAAAAAAAAGTAATTAAATTAATGGAGTATCATCATTTTAAGTATTCAGTCTGTCCAGAAAATGGATAGAGAAACCATTTTAAAAAGTTCTCTGAGGCTTAAAGGTGAAATTATAGTTTTTCAGTGAAGCTTTCGATAAACAGACTTGCTGATTGGCATGTTCAGGGAAATAGAACCTCTTTGAGTCTGGTAAGTGCCTCTTTTAACATGCGACAATTTTAGATTCTCAATGGCTTAGCAAGCAAGAAGCAGAGGCATTCCTTATGTTCCACTCTTTTTAAGGGAAAAAGCCTATGATATGTTTACATATCTTTGAGTAAACTGTAAAAATCCTTTTGGAAAAGATTTTAATTATAATAGCACTAATCTTAATCATGCACAATTTTTCTCAGGGCTACTCTGCATTTACATTAGTGCTCCTGCCTATCCACAGCAATTAAAAGTTGACATTTATTATATATTTTTTTTAAAGTTTGAATAAAATTTTTTCAAGACATTTGTGTACTGTTTTGGAAAGGTCTTCACTCAGACAGTGCCTAAGTCAATGCATATTTCATGGCTCTTCACATCATTTACTTAGTACTACAAGTGTTGTTTTGTGTGTGACCAGCTGTCAAAGTGAATTTGTCCTGAATTAGTAAAAAGAATGAATAAACTGAGCACCGAACCCAAGAAAACCCCCTTTCTCATTTTTTTAACTTCAACGCCATAGAGTTCTAATGAAAAAGCTGACCTTTTGAAGAAAAGGAATTATTATAACAATTATTCTAACATACCCTGAGTAAATTCTAATTAAATATGCTTATAAAATAATTTTGTTCCACTTCAGACTCATCTACAAAATTGTTTTGGATGGAAAACCAATAATTTGTTCCTCCATTTAATTATTCATTAGAAATTCACTGACACAGGTAGGACTGCATATGGAAACAGTCTTTAACATGCAATTTTAATCTTATGGCTAATGCCTTTTAGCTAGTAACTCTTCATAGTACGTGCTGCTCTGATGAAGCAAGAAGTTTTTAGACACCTGAAATCCTGCTGTGGGCCTGTGGGCTGGGGTAACATATTCCATCTTTAATGGATGTCAGTTGAAACACTTTCGCAATCATGCATGATCCTGCTTATATTCCCAACAGCTGCAGACTAAACATCTCAATTGACTTCAGTCAGTGCCAAATCACGTGAGGGCTGCTAAATGCAGGGGCACGGACATTTGTTTACAGGATTTTGCTCACAAAATCTTTGTCTCTTCTCTTCAAAGAATTCATTTTCCCCTTCTGTGAGCACAATGCACGACATGTAGATATCATCCCAGGCTTACAGGAATAGCCCCGTGCAAGGAAATAAGGGCATTTGCAGTTGCCACGGAGTCCAAGCTTCCTCCTCAGTAAAACAGATTAAAGAGATTTCTAGAGTTTTAACAACCTTGAGGAGAAATTTCCCCTCCTTGACAATGGCTGACCCTTTTGTGAGGAGATTGTGTCAAGTTGTCTGAGCTGATGGGCCTGGTCAAGATAAAGGATAGGTCTGGGAAAAGTAAATTTCCCTCTAGGATGACAGAAGTGTCTCTGCTTACTTCCTTGGGTTGCCAGAATTTAACGTAAAAATTTGTAAAAATTGCATTTACTTTGTAAAGTAGGTTTAGGATTTGCTTGCCAGAACTTTATTTTTGAAAGACACCACAAAAATTCTTATGACAGACTTCTTTAAAAGAGCTACAAGGTTTGCAGTAGTTAAACAATGTTATACTGAATGCGAAAGGGCAAAAATTATTTGACTGAGAATCAATATTTTTACAATAAGTAGCAAGAATCAATCCTTAAACAACATGCAGTGTAAGATACTGGTGTAAACATGTATTTAATTTATTTCCAAAATGAACTGTTCCATTAGAGAGAAAAGATAGACAACATATATTTTCAAATTATTTTTAAAGATAAATTTGAATAAAGTTTCCTTTCAGTTAAATATGTGTAAAAATGCCTCTTCTATATTTTAAATAAGGATATTTCAAGAAATCCTGAAAATCAATAGATGTTACAATTTTTTGCTGTGACCTGTAATTTTGAGTCTCAAAGATTTGGCTGAAGTAATAATACTATTGTTGAACACTCTCTTTCTCCATCAGCTAAAGACAATTTTTAGCCAGCTTACTAAATTTCTTTCAAAGGTCTATGACAGTTTGAAAAATTACCAGCATGTTCCGTAATACTAATGTTTTAATATGCTCAGTGTTTTGAACTTGAGTAAAGGTTACAATCTTTGGCTCATAGTTCTCTTACCAACACATGTAGATAATTATTGCTAATAACCTAACTTCAGCATCCCCGGCTGGTACTGCAATAAGGCAGTTTGCACCATGTCTGAACTGGACATGACACATAGCCAGATTTTCCTATCTGCGTTGCTAGCTTTGCTTCCTAATCCAGATATTTTGGGAATAAGTGTTTGGAGAATGCAGTTCTGTAAGTAGTCCATTGAAGGGAAAGATTTGTAATTTAGGATGGGAATCTACCTTTGCTGGTGGCAAAACCCACAGACAGTCACAGCCTGTGATCAGCCCCAAAGATCCAAATAGAACATTATTTACACAGCACTTTACATAATAAAATGTAAATTTGAGATAAAAATTTTATCCTTTATATCTAAAGATGTGGTACACATCAGTTACAATTCTCATTCTAGTCTGTCAAGAATTTAATCTGCTGTCACTTCAAAGGCAGCGTACTGCAAGAGATCAAAATGACTCTTGAAGTTTTTAAAGATATTTTGGATTTAATCTCTGAAAAAGCAAATTGCTGTATATTGATGTTTCTCAAACATTTTTTAATGTACTAACACATCAGTTATTCACCAGAATTCTTCAGCAATAAGCACTTTCCAGAAAATAAAACATCTGCTACAAAGGTTTAGACTTTCAGAGTCTCTTGAAGGACTCAGGAATGGTGTCCATTAGAATAAGTGGAAAATATATTGCTTATTTGCTTCAGCAAGATCTCTAGAGGTGTTAGGAGTATACTAAGTGTGATGAAAACAGGGATATACGCGTTTAAACTTCTGGAGAGACACCTGGAATTATATTTGGAAACATCATTGATTGTTGAGAAATACTCCATAGCCTTAAAATAGTATCACACAACAAACTTCGATAAACTCCAATGAACATATGTTTGCTCAGGAAATTGGTGTAAATGAAAAATACAATTATGGAGAAACTGTATTAATTTTTATGGTGTTTGATAAAATGTTGGAAAATTTTGATCATCTTTTTTCCTCTTTTTGAAACTTTTGGTTCAAAAAAGCTTCACTGTCTTTAGAACCATGGAATGGATGGGATTCTTTTTGTTTCTACTTGATTTTGCTCTCTTTTAATATAGTGCTCATAAACTAATGAAAGAACCACAGCTGATTTTTCAGATGTCACAGTCATATTTATTGTTCTATGCCATCATACAAAAACAAAATAAAGAATTAGAGGTGCCAATTATGGGCACTGCAGGAATAACTTTTTTCTTGGAAGGACTTATACAGATCCATCGTGTGATGTTATCAAATCTTTACTGTACATTCCTTCTGAATGAGAAAAACATGCAGTTACACTTAATTTTTAGCTGTTTAGTATGTGCTAATTGCAAACATTGATATTCTGAATTACATTATCTCTAGAGTAGCTCAGTGATGATATGCAAAACTTGGCCAAAATTGTTTAAGCATGCAGTAAGGAGGGAAGATCAATAGCTTTGCTAGTAAAACTGGAGGTCTTTCTTTGCTTTTTTTTGTGCCTTCTTTCCATGTTTTGGTCTTGATTGTTACATTTTAGTCAAGCAGGCCGAAATTTACATCTGCTTTTTTGTATATTTAAAACCTATCATGTAGCAAATATTTACATGTGTTCTAAATTTTTTTACTGTGAATAAAGCCATTATTTCAATGAACCACAAGAGCACATATGTAGATAACTGTAGATAAGTACATACATAAAACTTTTATAGAATCAAAACCCATATGAACCCATGTACTGTAAAATTCATGGTCGTCTGTCTAAAGTAATGCCTTCATTAGTAATGCATGATTTACACCATTTCCTTCTTATAAAACATGACTTTCATGACACTCATTAAACTCAGAGAGAAATCACGTTATCACCCACTCACCTGTGTAAAGCATGTTTTTCTTATTCTCTTGTAAGGTCAAACTAAATCCTTTCACAGACCGTACACTCTCTTTTTCTCTTTTTCTCTTTTTCTCTTTTTCTCTCTTTCTCTTTTTCTCTCTGTCTCTCTGAGAAAGTAATTATACATACATTTTTCCTAAACATTTTTTCTTCCCTCACTTTCCCCCTCACGGTCTACTTCCCTAAACCCTTTTTTCCTCTTAAAAGTTAGTTGAAACTGAACTTCTCACATCTCTGTGAGAAGTCAAACAAGGGAGAATCAAATACACATTTGAAACGTTTCTGAAATTTTTAGTACATTGCTCTTGGCTTGAATAAGAAAAAGGTACTCAAAATGTGTGTAAGATTTAAGTGAACGGCTAAGGAAATAAAATAGATGTATAAGCAAACAAACAAATAATCAAACAAACAAACAAACAAAAAACCAAATAAACAACAAAAAACCCAAAGAAAAACCTTTGAAATTTGAAAATTTACCCCAACTTGTTGAAGCTACTTATTTAGATGCAATCTCCTAAAAAAATCACCCAGAACTTCATGCTGAATTCCATGTAGTTTTATCCCTTGCCTTCACAGTTTCTGGGAGAAACAATCTCTAAATGTATTGCATCATCATCCAGGCCACAGTTGCTACCTAGAACATGCACCATTGTTCTGTGTGATAAATACAACCATTTTCTGCCTGGGGCTGTTCACAATGGAAATTTTTTACTCACAAACAATCTTGTTAGTTTCATAATTGCTTACCCCTTCTAATGAATGCAGAACATAATGACTGCCAAGCCAATCTTTTGGGTCCAAATCCAGGGATCTTCATCAAGACAATGAATGTGCATTCATTAAATAGAACCATGTTGAAGGGGCTTCTGCCATAAGTACAGTATAATACATTTTCTTTAATGGGAATGCAGTATTTTAGCACATTATTAATTAGGGATGAGCAGACACATGGAGTTAATTCCTTCAGCTTCAGTGAGTGCAGCAAAAGCAGTACATTTTCATTCATTGCTTAGGGACCCATTCATTACATTACAGGCTGAATAAAAAAAAGAAAGTATTTAAAATATTATATATGGTAAAGCATAATTTAATAATTTTAATGCTTACTGAAAGGATGAAGTTGGATGGAGGTGGCATTATCTTCTTCTTAAGTGTCATATCTGTGGAACTGATAAAATTTCACATTATTTTGATGGTCTTGATTCTCTGTTGGTGCAAAGAACTAGATACCTACTGATTTTGGGAGAACAGAAATAGCCATAATCGTGCCATTCAGTAATTAAATCCATTTACAAACCTGTGAGAGAAAGTCTGAGCTGGACAAACCAAGACTAAAGCTATTCTTAATAGAATGTCATGCTAGTTAATGTGAAGTGTATTGATAATTTAAAAAGTTAGAAAGCTGTGTTTAAAGTCAACATTTCAACTGAGTGTAAAAGTTCCCATGACTATTAAACACTCCAGTGTTATATCACTTGGGCTCCTTCATGTGAGAATCTTGGCCGCTGAATATGAAAAACTGTAGTCGAAAGGAAAGGGTCTCTACTGTTTCCTCTGAAAACTGTAGTAATTTTAATAAATTGAACTTTACATGAAGTGTAACTTGCAGAAGAAAAACTCTGCATTCTGCGCTCCACAGTACAACAGGATGTCCCATATAATTCTTCCTGTAATAGTGCCTTTGGGTGTTATATTACTTAGTCTATAAGAAAAAAATACGTTAAAATGATCATTCAGGTAGGTTTCATTAAGGATATTGCATGTGATATAAATTTTAACAAAATTAAAATATTCTGAGAAACATTATTTAGATTGTTCCACATGATGTTTAAACCAACCCTTACTTGTTAAGTGTTTTCATTTTGGAAGAAAGGGACTGCTGTTGTGAGAGTGTTCACATTTTTCTAACAGGTAAGAGTGCTTCTGTGTGCACTGAGAACTTGCTTGTTCAATTCCTTCTCCGGGGATGTGAAGCCATGGTTTCCCCACCTCTACAAGACTGTCCCATTTTCTCTTGGCTGTTGTGAAGGAGCAATGTATTCTACAATTAATTCTCTGTTGACATCCTTCTGCAGTGCACAAAGGCCTGAATATTCACTGAGGTCCAGCTCATCAGTGGAAGAAACTGAAAGCAGCATCCTGTCCTACCACAGTGGTAGCTTCAAAGGACTGGGCCACAAAGGTATTCAGAGGGCTGAAGAACCTTTCTTATGAATACAGGCTGAGAGCTGGGGTAATTCAGTCTCAAGAAGAGAGGGCTCTGGGGAGACTTCAGTGTGGCCTTCCAGTACTTTAAGGGGTCTTGTAAAAAAGAGGAAGAGTGACTTTTTACGTGGGCAGACAGCAACAGGACAAGGGGGAGTGTTTTTAAACTGAAAGAGGGCAGGTTTAGATTAGACGTTAGGAAGAAATTCTTTATTCAGTGTTAAGGAAACTTCCCAGTCTGACCATTCTCGAGCTCCTCTGGCAGGCACACTCCCAAGGCCAGAGACTTCCACTGCTGGGACCGGAGCCCCTCAGCAGCAGCAGCTCCAGTGACCCGAGGGGAGCCCCCCTGACTCCCTGCACACCCCACTCACACCCAGACAGACCAGGTTTCCTCACCAGTTCCATCCCAGGTTTCCCATCGCAGAGTCTCAGATGTTCCATAAAGCCATTTATTCACGGTGCAGTGACACAGAAAGAGCTCGAGCTGGTGCTTCTGAGGAGGGAGTTCCACCAAGGAATCTTTGGGCTTTTACACCCTCACAGTCTGAGTAAATGCAAGTCTCACTCTTCCTCCAAGCCCTCAGCTCCTGCTGTGTCTCCTGATGTCCATTCACCTGGCTGGGCCACCAGTCCTCGTGCCCTTTGTTATGCTGTCTTGGGCTCCCACCCAGAGCTCAATCTGCATCTCCTCAATCTGCATCTTGTACTGCATCTTGCAAACTGAGATACCTACACCAGGTGTATTCCTCAACACTCGGAGGATGTTGAAACACTGGAACAGGTTGCCTACAGAGACTGTGGATGTCACATTCCTGGAAGTGTCCAAGACCAGGTTGGCTGGAGCCCTGATTGATCTGGTCTAGTGAGTGGCATCCCTGTCCATGGCAGTTGTAGTGGAACTAGGTGGCCTTTCAACCCCCTTTCAACCCAAACCATTCTGATTCTATGACTAAAGCCAGATGAGAGCGTCATCCTGTGTTCTTCTGTCTATCCAAATATAATCTATCATTGTTTCTGCAAAAAGGTTCTCTGTCAGTAAATTCGCTTTTTTAAAAATCTCTTTATTTCTCATCCAGTTGGATCAAATCTATTCAGGTGATCACACCTAATAAATTACTCCTGAGGTACAGGAAAGGGCAGCACCAGTTCAGGCCACATTCTACTGGATGCTCAGCTCTAATAATGATATCAAATAGAATAGGAAATCTCTTTCTGCAATAACAGCACTATGACTGAATTTGTGGTGATATATATGGGCATGATTATAGCTGCTATGATGATTACAATATCCTACTATGAAAATTTATTTTTTTTCTATCATTTAAATTCTGTGTTAGTAAGCATAAAAACCTGATAGTAGTATTGTCATCTGTCTTGTATGGTGTCTCCATTCATAAAGAAGTCTCAATGACTCCGTAGAAGATTTAGTATATACATATTCATTGGCTTCATGCCTGTATCGGACATGTGATGTTCTTTTGTGAGGATGATATTAAATTATAATGCTTCACTACTAATAAGAGACTATTAACTGAAATGACACTTCTTTGTGTTATTTTATTTACTGGAGGAGACAATATAAAGTAGATTGCTAGCTTCCCACAACAAAGTAAAATTCTTAAACGCATGAACAGCTTTAAGAAGTTCTACTAAAGGTTCTAAATTTGCCAGGGCCGTTGGTAGACAAACAACAATGCTGTTTCTCAAAAGGCTCCAATTTTGTTGTGCAAAATTTTACAACTAAGGAAGGTGAGAATTTGCTTCTTTGAAATTTACATAACTTACTCGAATTGCCATTAAAATATGGAAATTCTGGAGGAATTTTCAATAAAAATGCTGATAATATAAATATTACATAAGGTAAAATAAATTTTAAAACTTGTTTTCCTGTCTTGTGTCACGGTTCATCTTACCATGAATGCTGCAGGACAGATAATGTCAGAGCTATAACTACAGTTCCAATATTAGATTATGAAGATGCCATTTATCAGTAAGAAATTAAATCACATCTGCAAGGAACTGAAAGTTCCCAGTGATAGATCACATTGGTTTACATTGTCATGTCATTCTTGAATTCATCACTGTGATACGTATGATAGTTCTGGATGATTAAACAATGAAAATAAACATAAATTGCATCAGCATCAAGATCTATTTAAATGCATGAAAAGAAATTCACTCAATTACTGCTGGGCAACATAGCTAGTTGAGAAAAGAAATAATTATTTTCAGGGATCACAGAATATACACTCATTTGTCAAACAGAAGGTTGGAAACTGAGCTCAGAATGTTTTTTGTTTCTCTTGAGCATCAACAGACTGCAATGTAGAAATTGAATATAAGATGGAAGTGTTATGAAAACCAACATAAAGTTATATTCAGTCTACAATTTAAAAGGATGCATGGTAGCCCAATACGTATAGAGAAGGGGGTGATTTGCTTATTGAGGCTACTATTTCTGCACATTTCTAACTTTTTAATACTTGCTTTTACAATTAGATTCTCATTCACTTCTGAAGAAACACGTAAGTACGTGATTTCATGGACTTCTGAAAATTGCATAATCCTTTCTTGTTGACATTCATATGATTAATTGTCTGTGTGAGAAGTTCTGGATTCATCATATGGATTTTGCTTCCCAGCTGGTGGATAACTGACTGTTCTGCAGCAATGGAGCACTCTAAGCACAGCAGCAGGCTCCTCAGGTAACCACTTTCAGACCCATATCATACTTGGCAGCTGGTTATGTCCTGACACAATATTTTCAGAGGGCAGAAATGGCATGGCAGACAGTGGGTTTGTACTGGGAACACTCTGGGCTGCACCAAATGGTTCGGTCCAGAAGAATTAAGAAATGGCAGCATCCAGACTCAAAGAAAACAGAAATAACAAAATATCTATATTCAGCCGCATTGCAGATGTTCACCAGCAGTAACAGGTAGAAGTTGTGCATCACAGAGCAGGCTCAGAAGATGATCCAAGCCACTCAGAGATTGAAAGATCCGACAGTATCATGTTGGTGGGATACACTCACTCTGTAGAACCCGAGTTCAGTGCTTTTGTTTCCCTACTTTACATTGTTTGACTGCCTTATTAACTGCAAATGCTTTATCCCAGTTATTCATTTGTTTATTTTAAGGCTGTATGCCTAACAAATTTCATGAAAAATGTCATGGTTGCAGTTCACTGTGGATAGGAATGAAAATGCAGGTAAGTGTGAGTGGATGGAGCAGTGGATTGCTCTAGAAGACACTGCTGTGACCTCAGAATACATACATATGTTCAGGTCTTAAAACCATTTTCAAGTGTTGTGAGGCCACTGTCCTGGCATTTTGGCTATATTCCTGGAAAGAGAAAAATTGTCTTGTGATGCTAGGCTTAGGTGTTATAGAAATCTGAGCCATTCGGAATGGTGGGAAGTAAAGCCAGAATATTTCCAATATTTGAAAATAAATTTTCAGAACATACGACAGTGAAAATTGGGAAATTGGGACCCAAGAAAAGGCTTTTCTCTACTAAAACTTAAAGGGCAAGATACACATTCAAAAGGCAAGCTACACGTTCAAGAGAAAAATACGTGAAATGTTATTTCACTAGTAGGCGAGCCACAAAAATACTTTTCCAGAGTAATCCCAGAGAAATAATCTTTTAAAGTCCTTTTTAAGTTCCTCTCTTCATTAATACTGGAACTTAGAATTACACTCTGCAATGCATGCAGCAGCCTACTTATAATAATATGTAAAGTATGGAACAGGTTTCCTTGGCATGGCCCCATACCCACTGGACTGGTAATAAAAAAAACTACCAGAGAAAGGGAAGAAGGATTCATAAAAATCCCTTTGCTATTATCCTCATTGTAGAAGAAGTTTCGAGATTTTTTTTGCTGTTTTTTTTGTTGTTGTTTGTTTGTTTGTTTTTACATTTTCTTCTGTCAGTATTTTTTAGCTGGAGGTAATAGGCTGAACTGTTTACTTTCTTTTCATTGTGCCAGAAAGTCTAATGGCTTTTCTGTCATCGTCCCAGACTCCATCCTGAAGTCAGCTGTTTACCTCACAATTTTTTGTACTCTCTCTCAGTTGCTATCCCTGACAGTCAGTGATCATCCATCTACAGTGACTGACCAGAAAAAAAAATAAAAAAAAAGATAGCCTTTGAAGATATTATGAGGTTTGCCATGAAATGCTGATTTAGATATGCTTACCCTTCACATCTGTTTCAGCCCTATTTAATAGGGACATACTACAGTGAAGGGAAAACCTATCCAGAGCACTTAAAATTCAGGAATATTTTTATAGTGTAAGGGAAGGCTTTGTATTAGGATAAAGGTTGATTTGAGATATAGGTAAGTTTCACATTCATCTTCTTTTCTTTGACCACAAAATTTCTATGCATGTTAGTTATAATTGTAACAGTCTGTCACTCCGTAGTGTCTTTTAACTCTTTCTTTAGCATTCTCCTTCAAATGAAAAGCACTTTGAAGCATTATGCTTTCATATTAACCCTCTCTACAACTTCCTTTCTAAAGCTAAATAAATTTAGATTAAGATGCTATGTGTACCTCATTTTGATATAAATCCTCTGCAATATTTGAATATTTAGTCTGTTCACATAATCCTACTCTTAGTCTGGAGGCTTTTCATCTCAGGCGTTAGATTAAGACCATTTTACTTTGACCTGTAAGCATGACCTTTAGGTTAGTATTCATTCTGTCTTGCTAAAGTGAGTAAACATCACCAGAAAAAAAAGGGATATTTTTGTCCTTTGTAAGAAATTAACAAACAGACAATATTCCAGACATTAGCGTAATATCAACCTATGTGACTCCAACCACATTTTTTGTCCTGTCAAGACCTTCAAGCAAATTTCCAAAATGTGGCTTTATTTATATCTATTCATTTATAGACTACACACTTTCTATGTCATCAGCTGGCTGAATGTGGTGTAAAATATTGCTAAATATTCAAGAGCAGTTATGCAGAATTACAGTGTATTTAGGCGTGGGGCTCTGCCTCTGCCTTTCAAAGTACCACAGATCCTTTGGGGCTGCAATACTTAGCAGAAATAAGATTTGCTACTCACTTTTGTGGATAACATTTATTTACCCACAGGATCCAGAGTTAAAAACATTTGGACTTGTACGGCTCATCCATACTAATCATCACAAAGCCAACAGTGATAATTTGAGAGAGGTTGAGAGTGTCTTTTTAAGACAGAAGTGTGGCAGTCTGAATAGAATAATTTCTGATCCTAGAGTAGACCATCCAAGAAAGAGATTCTGTTTACAAACTGCATGTCTGCCTTTTACACTGCCCAATTAATAAACAAGGCCTTCATTTTTTTGCTCACTTAACATTTTTCTAGAAGACCTGTAACAAAACTCTACCTATTTAGGATTTACAAAGACAGGGATTTTGCTTGAGGACTGTATGAAGGTTTTGTCTGACAATATTTATGTGTATAACTCTCTTAATTTGACATTTAAAAAAGTAGGAAACATTATCTATGTAAAAGGTGAGCCTGTTAAGATGACATTAACATCAGACACAAACCATTTCCTAAACCATACACTTAGGCATATGTCTCTGCAGTACAGTGTAGTGCTGTGTGAGATACTTCTGCTAACTCAAAGCATTGCCTTGCATACAGGAATTACTGCAACTACAGCATCCCATCAGCCTAATTAGCACTGCTGAGCCTGAGGTCTTGAGGTCATCTCTAGGGTGTTTTTATGTAAACTAGAAACAAACGTGATGATGGTTTAAGATCCCTTGAATTCTCTGTATTTGAATAAGCACATATACATGCACCCATCTACTTTGTATTCCACCTGTACCTGCCTACACATCTATCTAGATTTTGATATTGTGCTCTAAACGTATTTCAAAATGTTATAAGAACTGTATGATTGGAGGTCCAGAAGTAAAAAACCAAACATTTCTACTGTGCGAATGCCCCCCATGCTATGAAATTATCTTGGTTCCTCAGAAATAAAGCTGACTATTCACATATCTTTAAACACTAGTTTGCCTTTCAGGTTTTTTTTTTCATTAAAGTTATGATTTTGTTTAAAGAAATTAAGACATTTCTATATAAATTGTGGAATATGTTATTTCAGTTTGGAATTAAACTTAATCAGAGAGTATCTGGGGTTTGTTTTTACAAAACTTAGACAAAACAATATCTCAAGATAATTTGTTTTTTCAAATACATTTTATTGTTTCAAACTTTTTCAGCAAGCCCCCTGGAAAACCTGAAAGAATCTTACTCAGTAACTCTCAACTGAAATTTCAAATCCTAAAAGATATAGCATTCTAACTGGCTAGAAGTACAATTTACTTACCTGTTTCAACTAGCTCACAAACAAGGAATACTTTTATTTTATTTTTCACTGTTACTTCCTCTGTCTCTGTCTCATAGTAATTTTATTTTGCTGTTTTAATTTGTGATCAGTTATTCTGATTTTCCTTTTTATTCTTTTCCTTATCTTTTCTTCATTACTTTGAAGCATAGCAGGAGTCAGGACCTGGCATAGCAATCACGTTGACTGTAGCTGCTTCCAGCTGATTTCAAACCATGTAACCAAACAGGAAGACTCAAGGGGAAAAAAAACATTTTCTTTTAACTTATCATGGCCAGAAATTTTATAATAAGGGTTGTGAATAAATTTCCCAACAATTTAAATGAACATGGCCTCTTACAAAAGAATGGTGAATTAATTAATGTTAGGAGTAAGTACCCTTGACAGTGATATAAGCCAAGGGGGAAGTACGATACATTAGGGGGAAAAAATGCTGCTGGAGCATTTGTGAGAATGAACATGAAGAGAATCAGATGCAGTTCCAGTAGAGCTGTTGAATTCACAACAACACCAGGTATGAGACAATGCAAGGTATGAAATAACTTGGACAAACTTGTCCTAGGGTACCTTCAGTTGGAGGGATGGCAGCATTTTTAGCATACAGGTAGAGGTGCTGTTCTTGACAAGTGAAGCTGACATTGCATGCTGCAAGGAGCATCAGCTGTCTGCTATCTTTCAAAGGGAATCTCCACCCTCTAGCAGGCACACAGGTACCTTCCTCCTGTCTTACTTACCCACACCCTTTCAGCAGCTTCCTTGGTTGCACAAACTCCATCCAATATTTTCTGAAACTCTGGGAAAACATCTCTCTGTCACTTTTGGGGTTTGCATTCTTGTTTGCCTCCTGTTTCAGGCAAACTGTCAGCTCCTCTTAGGCATCCATGAGGATGAACTTTTGCCACAGGCTCCTTCCTGGCTCTGCCACTGTTCCTCCCCACCTTCCTGACATTTCTGCCAGCCATACATGCTTAATTGTCCTTCAAACAGACACCATCTCCTGCCTTCAGATGGCCATACAGGCAGCCTTTTTTGACAGCAGCAGTTTTAACACAAACTTGGGTAGTGTCCAGAGAGCACCTGCAATTAAAAAAACCCAAAAACCCAAAACCAAACAAGCAAAAAAGAAAACAAACAAACAAACAAACAAAAACAATAATAATAATAAAACCCCCCCAAAACCACCAAACAACAACAACAACAACAACAAAAAACCAAACAAATGAACAAACAAAAAACCCACAAAAAACCCCATGCACCATATACTGCTAAAGAGCCCTCCGTGCTTGGTAGGGTCAGTATGTTTCTGTCCTGTATGAAAACAAAATGCTTTATTTGTGTTATGCAATGTTCTTAGTATTGAGCCTCAACTGTCTCAAAATGGCACACTCAAACCTCATCAAAACAATTTCTTGGGGATTTTTGGCTCATCATCCCTGATAGCTAAGCTCTAAGGAGCACATACTTCTCCTCTGGTCTAGAGCAGGGAGCAGCTGAAAGAGGCAGTGTTCTTTTGACATTTGAGGGGAAGACCTGGAGAAAATAAAGAGGAGAGGGATTTTTGTTAAAGAGTTTTTTAAAATTATAGGGCTTGTAACAACATATAGAAATCTTGGCTAATTTACAGTATGAATAGTCCTAGGGTTCCTGTTTACCCTAAACATAGGCAATTGCTTCCAATATCAGGATGCAAAGGCTAGAACCTAGGAAAAGGAAAAAAAATAGGAGAGCAAGAGACTTTATGTAAATGCGTTCCATGGTGTTAGAGACGCCACAAGATGCTGAAGGATTTCCTGTGAGCTGACTCTTTCCCCTTGGCAAGGTTGCACGTATTTTTTTCTAGGAGCTGAAACAGAAGTGTTAGCAAAGATGCAGGAATCAGATGGAGAGGTAGGGAGTGAGGAGCAGCACCAGGCAGAGGTGGTGGGAGGAGATGCAAGTGAGGCACAGCCAGGGATGGCACAGAAGCATCAGTGGAGGAACGCACACTGCACAGAGAGCCAAGTGAGCTGCAGGCAGCAGCTGCAGCAGTGAGGCAGGCAGCAGGAGCAACATGAACAACAGGTTGGATCAATTTAAATCAAACCTTGATCCCCAATGAGAGTTAAAAATGTTAATAAGTGAATAAAAGCTACTTCAGGGGAGGAAAACCATCAGTCTCATGGTAGTTGAAGGGAAAACTGTCAGGTTTTATACTTCACAAACTGTTTATATTACATTCGTTGGAGTTTTCCTTTCGAGTTTCTACTTTGTTGGATTTTCATTCCTTTAATAAAGGTATTGTTTACAAACAATTTCAGTTATGTTTATAAGTGAAACGTATTAATCATCTGAGCACTGGAATGCTCATTGTACTTTTCTCAGGTTTCTTGAACCAGGACTGACTTGGTGGTTTTTTTAATAACCCTTTAAAATTATTTTTTTGTTATTTCATATATTTTGTACTGGCTTCATAGCCTTTTCATCACCCACAATTTAAATTTAAAAGGATTGCCTTTTCTCTTTATATGACAAGATCTTCTATATGATAATCTACCTTCAAAACAAGCTCAGCAACTCAGTCCTGGTTCTGTTTTACTCTTCATTCTTCCTCACCTCTGGAATGAATTTGAACTCACGTGAAATCTGTCCGTAAAATTATTTAAGGTACATTTAGTTACATTTCCTATGACTGAGTTTTAACTGAGGTAATTTAAAATTCGTTATTTCGTAGCCTTCTATAGTTGTGTAAATAGTCCATTGTAATGTATGACTGATTGATTTATTGATATATATGGCTACTTCAAGGAGGAACTGGGGTCAGTATGCATCACACAAAAGCTATTAGATTGAACCTCATTGCCTCCTTAGAGTGTAGTTTGACAAAATAGGTTCCAGTGAGTTGATAGGTTGTGTAGTGTATCTGTTTCTGGAGGCAGGGAACATTAGCATCAGTGGAGTCTTTGAAAGTAACATTGGAATGAGTGCAATAAAACCTGAAAGTAACAGTCAGCCATGCAGTGCTGGCAGATTACAAAATCTCCTAACATTTTAAATGTCTGTGTTGCAGTCCTCTGAAGAGAAAAAGTGCACCAAGACATGACTAGAATTTACTCTTTTATGGCCTTGACAGTGACCTGCATGCTAATCCAGGAAGGAAAGTGTTAAACACTTACTGTGTGTGTAGCAGTGCTTAGCAGTGAACCTTTACATCCAGTACCATTAATACCCCCTTGTGTGTTTCTTTGATCCTAGCCCTTTTCATTTTAACTCCTCTGATACAGATGTCTAGACGAACCCAAATACATTTACAATAAATGTAATCTGCTTTGAAGGACATATGGTTTTGCTCTAAGAAGTACTGACAAGAACTGTTTTTTGTAATATAGTCTATCCATCACTTCTAGGTAGGAAAATGCAGAAAATAGCCAATCCCCTGAAAATGAAAATCTCTATGGATATTTTTTCTCTGTATCTGTAAGTATGTAAAGCAGGTAGATACAAAGTTGCTGAGGGCTGATTTATATTTTTAATCTAGAGTTCATACTGACATATGTTCACATGACTTAAAGCTACTCAGTCTTACAGCAGTGACACTTCTCAGGACCTTTAAACAACATTGGAGAACCTTGCTTGATCCTCAGAAGCTCCTGGGAGCCTAGAGACCACCTCGTTTGTGCAAACAGTAATCCCATTTAAAAGAAAACATATACTGCCTGACACGTGGTATAATCTTTGAAACAGAACCAACCAATGTGGGAAAATTCTAAGAAATTAAGAGGAATGGCAGATAGATACTATTTTAATCGAAAGTTTGGGATTACATTGAAGGTCTAATATGTTCTGCAAATCAAGCTAGGATAATGATCTCTCTCCCCAGAAAAGGTGTGAACAGATGCTGTTAGCGAATTGGAGTGGTTAACCAACTGACCTCACTTCATGGCAAGAAATCACCAAGTACATGTTTGGTCATCCCCAGTTTTACGGTCAAATTTCTTTTTATGGGCAAAAAGTAAATACGCTTTTATGTAACGAGATCATTCTCACTATGAATGAAATTTAAGTAGTAAAAAACATGTTCAGATCTATTTGCTGCAGAAAAAGAAGGAAGAAATAAGAAGAAAGAAAAAAAGAAAGGAAAGACGAGTAAAGGAAGAAGGAAGAAGGAAGGAGGAAGAAGGAAGAAGGAAGAGGAAGAGGAAAGGTGGAAGGTCAAAAATCTGACTAAATGCCAGTTAAATTTATTGCATATGATCTCACCAGCACATATTCTTTTCTGCCTGGTGTTCATAGGATCAAAAGATCACAGGAAAAGATGGTTAACCCAGCACTACCATACTCACCACTAAACCACATCTCCAAGTGCCATGTCCACACATTTTTGAATGCTTCCAAGGATGGTGATTCCACCACTTCTCTGAGCAGCTTCTGAGGAGAAAGTAGTAGAAGAAAAAACATGCCATGTGATAAACTGACCGCAACACCCGTTCCCTATCCCCCTGTTCTGGGGAGAGGAGGTAGAAAAATTGGCAATGAAACTGAGACAAGGAAGAAGGGAGAGGTAGGGGTAAGACGTTTTAAGATTTGGTTTTGTTTCTCATTATCCTCCTCTGATTCTGATTAGTAATAAATGAAATTAATTTCCCCAAGTTGAGTCTGTTTTGCCTGTGATGATAATTGATGAGCGATCTCTCTCTCCCACTGTCCTGATCTTGTCCCATGAGCCTTTCATTCTATCTTCTTTCCCCTCTCCACATGAGGAGGGGAGCAATAGGGTGGTTTTGGTGAGCACCTGGCATCCAGCCAGGGGCAACCCACTGCAACTGAAAACTGACTTGGCCAGATTTGCTAGTCTCTATTTCTTTACCTAAAAACTGCTGAGTAGTTTATAGCCTGGAGTGTCCAGCACCATCCTGTGCTTCCTGTCTGGTCATGCCATGGTTTGTTCTCCTAGACAGTGTGTCCTATGTCCCTGCCACTGCGGCCCTCTGATCTTAGGCCAGGTTGATGTTCCTCTACAATATGTCCAACATACATAAATATGTGCATGTTGGAGGTATGCACAGAATAACTACTTTGCTATGGTTCTTCATATAAAAGGTATATTAAAACATGGAGAGAGTGGTGCACATAAAACTTAGTAGGCAGAGATGACCCCCTAAGCTTTGCAAAAATAGCTGTTACAGTTAAAGGAGGTGAAAGAAAGTGGCCAAAATGAGTTCATACAAAGCAAGCTGAATAGTTTTCAGTGCTCAGTCTTTGGCCAGTTAGTTCAAAGCTTCTGGACACTGGCTAGCAAGGGGAATAGTGTATACACTGGACTAGAGTGCTCCATTATATTCTTTATTTTCATACCCTTCTACCCTGAAAACTGTCTTCTTCATTCTACCTCTAAAAGCATATTGAACCTAAAGGGTCAGAACCCTAATTCTTCCCAGTTTCTTCACTAATAATTCTTCTCTTTGTGCTATCTCCACATTTGCCTGTCTTGTCAGAAAAACAAGAAGTCACTTATTTTCCTGTTGTCATATATAGCATGAACATTACCTGGTAATACTCGTCTCATCTTGGAGAGGTTTCATCTAAAACTATTGAGGTTTAAAACTTGTGGTGAACCTCTTATTGAGATCTGCCAGTGATTAATCTCAGCAGTAGAAATCAAGGACTATTTTGAGTGGGGATGAATTTTATTCTGCTGAAAAGATTAAACTAGAAATTACAGAAAGATCATTTAAAAAGCCACTGTCTTCAGCTGATGGGAAAGGCTGCATTAGAGTTATCTTTGTAACATTTGGTACATTTCCCACAGTTGATTGCCCGTCTTTTAAAGGTATCATCCCCAAACTCTCATCTTGCCTTTACTGCCATGGCATCTGTCCTAACTAAGAAAATGTCTAAATACTCCCAACACTGATGCCTATGTTATGGTTAAGAGCGTCAACTATGGAAGTACTGCCTGTGGCTCTGCAGGACCATCCTGGGCCGCGATGCTTCCCTCAGCACTACTGCCAAGAATAGCATTTGAACCTTGATTGCAGCCTTGCTTTTCTGAAGCGTCGCTTGGCAACAAAATATGTTTTTCCAACTTAAGCACGTTTTGTGGCTGAATTTACCCAAACTTCTCTGACTTGAACATTTTCTGCTTGATTAAAAAGACAGAAAAAGCTTAGTCACAATAAGATATTTCAAAAGGTACTGAGCTTTTAAATGACTGTAATAAAGTACTACATTTGATGCATTTCTGC
Organism: Melanocharis versteri; assembly: GCA_013397845.1. NCBI lineage: Eukaryota > Metazoa > Chordata > Aves > Passeriformes > Melanocharitidae > Melanocharis > Melanocharis versteri. The sequence goes on along the minus strand of VZTG01005248.1, from coordinate 4,473,906 downwards.
CATGCATTTGTATTAGCATAATTAAAAGGGAAGATTTATATATAGAGAGGTTTTTTATTCTTTTCCTCTAAAGCTTTTGCACATAGGGTGCCTGTGTTTGATCCTTCTGGCAGAAGGCAGAAAGTTATAAGTTGCATATTTGAGAAGAGGCATAAGGCTGAATATTAAATGAATACAGTTATACACAAGCAAAAAAAAAGGACATGTAGAAAAATTAAATACTCCCTTTCTAGCTGTAGATTGGGCATACATGAATCTTTAGTTCTTAGAATGAATCTTAGAATTAGCACCTTACCCACTCCTGTTGATGTATGCTTTTGTGGGCGTATGACATATATATTCAGAATGAAAGAGAATGTTCAACAGGTTCCTGTGCTATTAAGCTTCATCTTCTAATCCTGTCTTTTACATCTTCAGTTTCTGTGGCAATAACTTTCATCCCACTGTTGGGTTTATAGCCAGCAACAATATGTAAGTGCCAGTTTATCTAAATTCTTCTACAGTTTATATCAGTGTGACACTGGAGCTTTTCTTTTTGCATATATACATCATTGGGAAAAAAAAAGGAAAAAAAATCAAAGTAGTTGTGATTCAAAGGAAAAAAACCAAAAACCTGAGATCAATACTTAGAAAATGCCTGGAAAAAAGTTACCCTAGTAGGGTAAGGTGTGGGAATGAGGGCTGGGATCAAGCTGGATTTGCCCTAACAAGGAGGGTGAGGTGGGAGTTGTACCAGGTCAAATATGCCTGCCTTTGAAACATGAGCTGCAGCCATGCAGAGAAAACTTATGCAGGTAGCATCATGAAATTTCTTTCTTCCCTCTTCACCATGGTTCTTTATTTTCCAGCATGGTTTTTAGGGTCCCTGCCTTAACTGTTCCACCTGCTTACCCCCAAGTGGGGAGCCTGGCATTAATCAAGCCACCCCAAGCATCTAAGCCAGTTTTCTGGGGAGCAGTACATGCAGATGGGTAGACAACTTAGGATAATAGAATTGTTTAGGTCAGAAAAGACCTCCGAAATCAAGTCCAACCGTAAATTGAACGCTACCATGTCCATCAGTAAACCATGTTGCTAAAAGTGCCACGTCTACATAACTTTTAAATACCTTCAGGGTTGGCAGCACAATCACTTCCCCAGACAGGCTGCTCCAGTGCTTGACAACCCTTTCAGTGAAGAATTTTTTCCTTATATCCAGTCTATATTTCTCCTGGCACAACCTAAGGTCATTTTTTTATCATCTTAACTTGATAGGCTTTTGAGTAAAAGGACAAAGTGATGCACCAGTATCTCACACTGGGGTGATTAAAACCATGATAAAGTAGGGAACTGATACTAGCAACAGCACTTGTGAAAAAGGCATAGATGTTTAATGACAACAGCCTGTGAAGGACACAGCCCAAGCTTTCAGCAAGTGAGGAATAAATGTCACATTTGACTGAATCTTTCCCATCTCATACAGGCTTTCCCTCTGCTTTTGTCATGTGCGAGCAGAGTTTGGCACAGTAAAAATGGCATCCTCCTCCTGTCAAGTGTATTTGCTCCTACAGTGCCTGTGAATAAGCACTGTCCAGGATGATTCAGAGAGTGGAGCCTCCTCCAGATAGGCATCGATTGTGCTGCTTTGAATCAGACATGGTATGACTTTTACTTATTGCTGTAAATTGACTTTGTTTGCATATCTATGTGTCAGTTTTGCCTACATACTAAAACGTGATCTGCCTCCAGTTCCTTCAGAAAGGGAAGATGCATGTCTCAATACATAAGGACTATTCATCTAGGGAGCACTCAGGTCAGGGTCTGTTTGGAAGGCATCTTTCTCCACTGGGGCTGTTGTAAATCTATATTGTTCAAAAAGGTATTTATTGTATACAGGTTGATAGCATCAGAGTGCCACAGCTGCTTAACGCACAGTAGTGAAAAAAATTTTGTAGAGACTGCTTAGATGTTTCAAGTCTGGGGAGGTGGTGGTAGGAGAGAGAGGACCCAGGAAGAAATACGCTTTCTGATGTGGTCAATCCCAGCTGGAAGACTTGTGGTTTCATAGTGTCCTCTTATTCCTTTTACATCAATCTCACAACCCCCCGAACAGTTCAGTTACAATCTGACCCGTGATCTCCACCAGTGTGGAAGGGACAGTCTCTGATATTAACTGTCTTTTTTTTTTCTGACCACTTTTTCCAATAATTTTTCTAAGCATTTAGAAAAAAAGGAAAGCGTTTCTGTATGTTTTGTTTTTGTGCACATCTGCCAGTCAATCCGTCTGGGTGTTCAGTGCTGCCATTAAAGGCCCAGCAGTCAGTCTGAAGTTCTCTTGTGTTGTTACACATAAAAATCAGAGTGGGAATGCTTTTCAAGCTGGATGTATTATAGCTCCACGAAATGTGAAGAGGAGACGAAATGTCAAGGGTAAGCTCTTGCTGCATTTCTGTAATAATTTTATTATCATTTAGGATTTGTAGCAGATGTCTGTGAAGCAATTATTGGAAATAACACTATGTATGTACATTTGTGAGTGAGAGAAAGAAGGAAAAAGATTACTCTTTAGTAATACACTGCTGTTTTCTGGTTATAAGTACCAGACATACTGAAGTGATTGACATGTCTGGTGACACCTTCCTTAACCTGTACTTTCTTAGAAGATGCTGTAGAAACTATTATGAAGAGGGTGTTAGGAGCATCATACAACAAAATTGGATCAATCTTTAGAATACATAGGATACATTTAGAGGGAGCCATAGAGGAAAATCGTTTATCAGAAAACAGCACCAGGCACATAACACCATTTTTTAAAGATCACTATATATGTGAATATTATCTCCTTACAGGCCTGAGAGGGCTAAAGGGGCTGATAATGCATAAATTCAAGTAGGAAAAATGATAAATTTTTACTTTGACGTGGAAAAGAAAACCCCTTTTAGCAGGTTTCATGAAAAAACATCAAAGAAAGGAACTTCCACAGCTTCATGGTGAACTAGAGATCACAGACTTTGTTTTTTGTCCTTTAGTCACTTTGATTCCTGACAGGAGATACCATTTATCCTGATGTCATGGTATTTGTGTTGTTATAAAACATCAGTATGATTTTATTACAAAAACTCTGCAATACATCAGGACCCTGCTCCTATTTCCTACAGCTGTTTCACCTCTCCCTTAAGCTCTGTTTCTATGTCTTTACTTCCTCATCTCACCCAGTGCTTTCCTGCCACTCAATATTATCCTCACACACCCTCAAAGATCAATTTTTACCAAGCCATGATGAGATTGGTTTCTGGCTACAGTTTGAGGCTCAATCAACCCACTGTAATTCAGTCTCCCTTGTCTCCATCCACTATTCCTGCTTACCATTTTTGATGCCTCTGTGAATATATTCCTTGCCCTGTTTTTTCTTATTTCCTGTACAGATATTAGATGTTTTCTGCAGCATCAGTTCTGGACTTCAGTCTGCTACATCACCTGTTAGGGAGGCAGGATGCTCCAAGCATGGAACTGGGGACTCAAGAGCATCACAAGGCTACAGTTCATCACTTGTTTAGTGCTGAAAGGAACACAGGGTTTTCCAGGGCTTGCACTTTAGCTGGATAAAATGGGTTTTCGTAGGGGCAGTAGAAGGTGTACCTTCTTCAAGTATGGATCATTCTAATACAGCAAAGACTTGCTTCAAAGCAGTAAGGTGCTAAAGGAGCACCTCAAGCACCTCAAGCACCTTCTCTCAAGCAGAACAAAAAGAAAGGAACCAGAAAATGTTAGTCATATATTACATTTTATCTTTCTTTGTTTTTGGAATTCTGAGAAACATTTTGTGTGATATTTAGAAAGCAATGCTTAGCATGATAGATCACTTGGATGAGAAAATTATGGTCCAGACTGTAAATGTTTCATTAAATTCTAAACTCAGAGAAAGCCTTTCACTGGGAATTGTCAATGTTTGCAGCCCAGTTTACAATCTAAACATCTTTTATTCCTTTAAAACTTAAAGCAGACACTGAGTATCCCTGCATGGGATTTAAGTGACTAAGTTTTTTTAGGCAGGGGAGAGAGTGGGGTCCTGTAGGGTTGAATTCTGTGAGACCAGGAGTTGACTCAGTATCAGTCAGGACCAGTTCCAGCTCCAAAACAGACCCATCGGTGCCCAAAACTGAGCCCATCAGCAGCACTGGCAACACCTGTGTGACAATGTATTTAAGAAAGGATAGGAAATCATGTGCAGCAGCTGTGAGATAGGAGTGAGATAACGAGAGAAACGACTCTTCAGATGCCAAGGTCAGTGAAGGAGGAGAGGGAGGAAGTGCCTTAGGTGATGGAGCTAAGATTCCCCTGCAGCTCATGGAGAAGATCATGTTGGAACAGATATCCATCTATGGCCCATGGAGAAGACCATGGGGAGGCAAACTGTCCCCCCTGAGCCTGTGGAGGACCATGTTGGACCAGATGACCATCTGCAGCCCATGGATGCCCCCACGCTGGAGCAGGTGGAGATGCCCTAGAGGAAACTACAGCCTGTGGTCATTGACCACTTCACAACTCATGGCATTGAGTTTGATCAGGTGTATCTTGACAAGGAAATATCTGATGTTAATTGAGATATTAATGTGAAAGAAGTGATCTACAAATGGATTGAAAAAGATCTGAAGCAGCATATGAAAGCAGGGGATGAAGTCTGTGCTAAACTGACTGGTGAACCACAAGAAGAAACTCTTCCTAATTACGTAGGAGGAGCATACAGGTTTGTACAATGATGGTAATAATGTGATGCAGCTCAGTAAGTCATACTAGCAATAATTGTGTTTTGGTGTAATAGAATACTATCTGAAGCTTGCTTTTTAAATCACTAATCTTAATTTTAAGGACACTTTTTTTCTTCTGAGAGTGTGATTAAGCTTGTACTGATGTCAGCAGAAGGACTTGGTTTAAAATAAGCATGTAACTCACATTATCGTTATGGTATAGTAATTACATGCATCATCAAGAGCAGAATGTGCCCCTAGGTGCGTTCTACTGTAAACTCTACAGTGTACTGTACACACATTTTGTAGCTAATTTTAAAACCTGGAGATAATATTTTTTAAGGGAAAATTGCAGATTTGGGAATGCGTTGTGTATCAGGAATTATTATTACCTGAAATTAGTGTGAATTTCATTGTACTGCAAAAACCTATGAATGTCCCACTGTACCTTTACTCCACAGTGCAGAGTTGCCAGTAAAGGCCAGAGTGAGCCCAGTTATTCCAGCTGAATGTCAGGTTTGTGGAATCCGTAGATCTTAACTCAACTCGAAGGTTTAGATGGTATCCTGTGTATATCTAGGATTCTGGATAACTTTTGTCTCCATGCATCTGCATTTCTGTATTATACTGGCGCAATCAAGTTTTCTCAACAAGATACTTTAAATCTCCATCAAATGTTGAGTTAATGTTTGACCCTGTTACTTTTTTACATAGATCACTATACCAGGTTCAGAGATGGCATCACTTAAGTATTTTAGATAACTCCCTGGTTTATGTGCTACTTTCTGTCTTGTTGCTTTTCCTTTTGTAATGGTCTTCCAACAGCAAAAATTTTTCATTTGAATCTCTGGCTTACATGCCTTCCCACAAAAATAAATACATAAGACAGTAAAAATATATAATTATAATACAGAATCACATATGTCAATTGTGTTCTTGCTCAAATTTCCCTTCAAATAAGCAAAACCCAGTTTAGCTGCCTGACACCCTGCCTGCAAGCAGTGTGTAACAAGACTGAAAGGCGACTGTAAGTTAGTCCTATATCAAAGTTTTCAAAATAATATGTCTCACATGTTTTCAGTCATTTTGCTGGTATTTCTAAGTGCCATTTCAGGTAAGGTCTCTCTCCACCTTATTGACAAGGATCAAGCAAAGAAACTTAGATAAGTAATAGGAAAAATATGTAGGAAAGCTGTGTCTTAGCAAAAGCAGTTTTGTTTGATGAAGGGAAGAACTTTTTTTTTGTCTTCAGGTATTGGTAGGAATCTCCACATCATTAGTAATTAGGCACTATGGTTGTCCTCTAAATTACTTCCCAGTGGCCACTCAACCCAATAACTGTCAATTTCACACCACAGATGCTGAGACACCCAGTTTGTTAACCAGACAGAAGGTTTCTCGAACCTGTGCTCCTCTCTTCATCCTATAAGCCTGGCTGGATCCTGTGAAGTGCAGCCAATTTATATTCAACACGTGCCAAAAGCAGATGGGAAACAAGAAGCAAACCTACTTTTGAGTAGTACAGGCTCAAGTGAGGGACATGCCCAGTGGAAACTCCCATCTGAGCTGGCTTGGTGACTGATTTTAATTGTTGAATTATCTGCTAGCTCTCTATAAAACACTTTCCTGGCAGCTGTTTCACTAAACATAGATAAGCCAATATATAGTGGATCTTCCATCTGAACTGAAGCTTCCCACTTAAGCTGGGCCTAACAGACAGCTGTATTCAACGTTGGTATATGTTGGATACATATAGCCAAATAAAGCTGAGTTTTCTGTGTTGGAAGCAATAATTGTTACAGTAAATCTATAAAGTCTTAATAGGTTCAAAAAGAAAAGAAGAAAAAACAGAGAGTATTAAAAGTTCTATTTGTACTTGGAATCATTCTATTATGGTACAACCCAGAATGAAACATTTATTCAAAGTAATGGGCTAGATTGAACTATTATGTAGATACTAGTTGCTGCAGTTAAAAACAGGATAATTTAAGCTGAATGTGCCCTGTTAAATGCTCTGGAACATACATTCAAGTAATGTTTGGTCTGAATATAAATTTTGCCCTCTTCAAAGTGAAAACAAGCTCAACTTTCAGTATATCATGTGTCTATTCTATAATGCCACATTATGTAAGTACTGCTAGTCATAGTGCTATATTTTGTTTCTTTTGTATGCAATTGCTTAGAGGGTCCTCAACAAAATTAATTTGGAAAAAATTCAGAAAGCAGAAAGACAGTGGGTTACACTGTCCACTTCTTAAACTCCAAAACAGACAATAGAGCACGAAGGTGGTTACACAAATTTCGTTAGTTACAGTGCATAATATTTCCACTAATTATCTTCTTAATCTATGTTGTAAAATCAAACACGGTGTGGTAAAACATTGAAAATAACCCTAATAAAAATTTTAATATCTAAATCAAAGCCAAGAGAGCTCAGTGGCTTGCTTTTCTTTAATTTCTTTAAATAATTTTTAGTTAATTTTAATTTCTACAAATGTCCTCATGGATATATAGGATTTAATCTGTGGCTCTGAGAATCCTACACAGGAACTTATGTTTTTAAGGAACCATTTATAATGCAAGAACTACCTGAAAATGTTTCTAAACTCAGCAACCTTCTTTTAGAAGATGTATTGGTGTATTCTTCTTGCTAGAATTTTCTGCCTGCAAAATTTCCTTCATTACTGTTGGAAAGTGAGAGAAAGAATGTGCTATATTTTGAGTGACTAATTGTGTAATCACATCTCTGCAAAAACTGAAGCTATGTAGAACTTATTGAACAACTAACTAACTAACTGAAATGTCTGGAAATTAATTTAATTTAAATAAAGTCACATTTTAATAAACTAATCTATGGGTGGAATATTTTCATTTAACCTGTAGCCATTAAAATTAGGTATCTAGTCTAAATCAGTTGTCTAAGTCCTTTTCTATTCCACAAAGAGTTAGACATCTCCAGAGACAGTGAGGATAAGTCTGTCATTGCAAAGACTTATCTCCCTTTGCTTACTATGTAGAAGACGCCTGAATTTAGCCTTGACATCCAACTTTTAGATTGTAAAAACTAGATTATCTGAGGCCCATTAAATGCTTTCAAAGGGGGCTACTCATAGACGGAGGTAAGAGTAACTCTTGGAATGTAGTTACAGTTCCCCTTCCTGTTAAACCCCTTACCTTTCATATTTGATGGACAATTAGATGGATGAATTTCTTGTGTTGCAAGATCAGACTTGTCGATTAGCACTAATGCAATTCCTGGAGACCGTAGTCCTTTCATAACTGAATTCTGTAAGAACTTTACATAACAATTCATTAACGGTTCTAAAACAGCAGGCCCAAGAGCACATTATGTAAAATCCAGTGTATATGAAAAAGAAATGAGGGAAATGGCCATTTGTTGTGAAATCTACCAAAACATCTTGCAGCAAAATAAACAGAGAAAAATTACAAGGCCTATTATAAAAGTAATAAAAACAAAGGACAGAAAATAACAAACAGAACTTTGTTACCCATTTTCATTCTCTTATGCTGAAAAATGTTTGAGAGATACAATGAAAGAGTCTGGCAGTAAAACAAAAATGTGAGTAAAAATAATAATGAAACAATTCCTTAAAGAGGTAAACTGAATCCAGTTGACACTGAATCAAGTATATTGAGAATTATATTAACAATTATAAGTTAATTTTGCGTGGATGTCATACCAATATTTTATATGCCTAAAGAGACAGAGCTGAGTTTCTGATCTATTGCATGTTCTGTTAAATTTTTTTTGAAACTGGACTTTTCATTAATTTAATGAAAATAGAGGATGAAAAAGGTGAAAAATGACTGCGTTTCTTCCTTTCTATCAAAATTGAACAATGAATATAATGTGGCAGAAAGGAAAAGTTCAAAAAAGTAGAAAATTAGTTTGAATTTTTGTATCCTGCAGAAGAATCCTGTTTGTGTCCTGTATAAATATAGAAAATAATTACTGAAAAGTTTGCTTTAGAGAGTTTGCAAAACAAATGCATTTCAGTTTGTACACTATTACATTTTTGTAATATGTGCTATGTTAAAAGACAAAATTTTAAAGCATATATATAGTTCAGCATACATACAGCATCATTAGGTTAGGGCTAAGGTTTGCCTTTGATTTTGAAATGCAATGTGCGTGACTGATCAGATCTCTTCATACTAGTTCTTATTAATAACTGATTAATTACTGAAATGTTGACTTTCACATTTGACTAATCACTTGTGTCAGATTTCATCTCTGAAAGACCTTTCATGCTTCGTTACGTGCAGCCTCTTGTGAGGATGTGCTCTCTATAGACATCTGCCCGCTAATATATATAGAGATCCAAAATGCTTCTTGTTTATTTTCTGGCTAAAAAGAATCTTTAGAATAATTAAGCTGTTGTAGCACTAAAACCATTGTATGTTGGGCTTTCTACGGTTGCCTTCTTTTTTGTACCTGCTTTGTGTTTTGGGTCCATGTGTCTGTTTTCCCTCATGCCAGTTTTTTGGGGAGTGGGTTCACTTTATTTCTCTTTGTAGAGAATCTGAGAGAATAGGTGTTAGTAGATGCTATCCATCTGATTGATCCTAGGCAGCATGGTAATAGCAATGGATGAGGAAATCATTAGTCAGCTTCTTCAGAGTTTTAGTTTTTTAACACTATTTTTGCTATGGTAATATTACGGTATTTCACATTAGATGTCACACAAAATGTGTAGTTGTACTAAGGCAAAGCAAAGGTTCACACAGCTCAATTGTCTTCAGTCATGAGCAGAAGTAGATGCTGAGGCATACTACAGAATAAAAGTTCTGTAAACTACAGTTGTTCTGAGTATTCTTCCAGAGACTCCTGTCAAAGGCTCAGAAGTCCCTGAATAAACTGTTTCTCTGTATCTGAGAGCCCTCCAAAAATTTCTATGCAATGAATGTGACAATTGTCCAGTTGAAAGCATGTACACTTTTGGTATTATAAACTCTTTGGCAATATATTCCACAACTCAGCTAAGTGAAATCATTAAAATTAGTGTGATATCTGTCCTACCTGCATTAAAATTAGACGTTTGTCATTGTAATACACAGTTGTCAATGTGTTGGACGAGGTGCTTATTCACATACTTGTAGCTTGGCACATTTTTCTGTTCCCTTTGATATGCCATCACTTAAACAACGTATCACATCAAGATTCTGTCCTTGGCACTTGCATTGCTGCTTTCAAAGCAAAATAAAAAATACTACTGACAGCATTCTGCAGCTATAATGGCTTAGTTGTAAACTGCCTTCTGTTACCTAGAATGTGAAAGAGGCAATAGAAAAAGCTTGCTCCATCCCCAGAACAATTTCTAACAGGATCTCACAAGATCTGTCATTTTGATGGAGATGCTATGATACATTAAAAGGACAGCTAAAAACAATCTCTATGGACTTTCATTGAAGTTTTTCCATCATTCTTTCATATCCTAATGACATCATAAAAACAATATTAAAATATTTACTGTCTTCTGAAATGGCTGTTTTGGCATCGTAAAACACATCAGTTCTGGACACAGAAATGTCACAGAAAATCCAGAAAAATATGCAACTAGCCACTAAACATGATGCCAACATTTCATATTCAAATTGTCTTCAAGCTTCCATGTATTTCTTTTTAAGGAAAATTTCATGGGAATAGGGAATGGGTCCTTCCCATATTCAATTTCTCCTTGTTTTCCTGAAAGGTACAATTTGTTTCTCCCTTTTAAAACTGACCAAGTATTCAGACCACAGGTATCAAATAAACAATTTACAGAGGCTCACAAAAGATTTTCAGCTTTGCCAGAGTTCTTGACTTTAGAATTGCTTGGCAGTCAAGGTGGTCCTTGTTCATACAGTCTTCAATGACCATGTGTCAGCTTCTGCCAAATTCCTGTAATACTAATGGGTGATCACAGCTGATCCCAAATGGCACCACTCCTAGTGGAGGCCTTTATGTAGAAGGTTGTGTGGCCCTTGGAAGACAGAAATGGACTTTCTAAATTTGAGGAAATGGTAGAGTTGCAGCAGCAGAGCTGGATGACTCCTGCTTTCTCTACGTAGGCACGGAAGGCGTGAGTAGGCTCTCAGTCTGTAGGTGCCCAGATTATTATCTTCTCTTTGGTATTGCCAAGTCTATTTAAATAGACTGAAAAAATATATGTGTCAGTGGGAGTTTTTCCTTCACTCCTCTCACTCATGAAGCAAGAATTCCTGATGTAACCAAGTGCTCTCCCACATACACTGACAACCACCTACTCATGACAGATATTGAACTGAAAAGAAGAGAACAAGCACAACAAAAAATAGAAAGCAGTCCTCCAGAAAATAGTGAAATATTGCATCTCTGGAAAGGGGGAGCACAAGCCCTAAACCTGAAATGCATTTTGATTTTCAGTAAGCCCTTGCATGTCTTTCTGTTAGGGATGAATTTTATCCATTAACTGGGATGGACTTTTAAAACACAGCAATTAAATTTTAAGCATACGCCTGTATCCAGGCTGACTACACCCTTTCTATCTCCATCCTACTTTCTTGTCACCTTGCACTCCATTTGCACTTACCACTGTGAGCAATTGTTGACAAAGATGTGGTTCTTTGTTGCTGGAACAGGAACTACTGGTCTTTCTAGGATTTTGAGGCCAAAAGACAAGCTATGCTCAGCCATAAAAGAAGTTTTCCTGCAAGCATTTACTGTTCTTTGTGGAGGGCTGTGTAAGATTATCTGGTAGGCATAGATATCTAACACTTTGAACTAAAGGAATTAAAATGTAAGAAGAAGATCAAGTAAATGAAAGAGACAACAAACATACAGAAAGTTGTCTTTCACTTATTAAATATTTCTTATGGATACTTTAAAAAGAATACTTTTTTCCCCCTTTATTTATATCTCGAGGTATTATTTGGAGTATGCAAATGTGATGTGTTCCGCAAATCAAACCTGGCAACTCATAATCACATCCTGCTGTATATGATTTGATTTTCATAGACAATCATTGTCACTGACAAAAGCGTGTGTGTGGGAGAAGTGTCTATCATTCTGCTGTAAAAATTAATCAATAAAAAAGTGTACACGAGAGTGCTATGAATAGAAGTAGGTATCAGTAGATTTTCCCTCAGGAAGACAGATAATTCATTTTTAATTTTTTACTCCATGTCTTCAACTTGGACACTTTCTTCAATGTGTAGCTTAAGCCTTCATTTTTTTGGGTTTTCTTGCCCTTCCCTTTTCCATAATCAGAATATTTAAATATGGAAATATATACTAAATGCAGAGTATTTTATAGTATCTTAATAATTTGCCAACTAAGTTTCTAAAAATGTGCTCTCAAATTAACTAAAATATCTAGAGAGAGAGTTATATAATAGTATTTTTCTGATAAGGTTTCCATTTGAAGATATCAGAATAAATAAATTTTACCTCTTGAAAGTTATCATGATGTTCTGATGTTATAGGATCCTTCTATCTCCTCCAAAGAGTCAGCCCAAACAGGCAGTGCTTCCTCTTACCAGATTGAACTATGTGTTTCATGGGTCTTAAGAAAGCTTTTGTTTCTCAAACAGAAAAATCAACAGTGAACTACTTTTCAGATTTGCTCAGTGGTCCCAAGGCACAATGCATTAAAGAAATTTGTTTTCTTATTTGTTATAAATTTGAAAGAACAACTTATCTCATGTTCCTTTAACTCTTCATATTTTGTAAAGCATTTCATGTAGTTTTTAGCACTCTTTGGGTGATCTGTGGGTAAACATGTCATATATCCATAAGATGACATACACTTTGGATGACATGCATAAGAATATTTCCCAAACCTTTAAGGACTGCATTGAAGGTAGACACTGAACTGGAGGTGAGGAAAGAAGGGACAGAAAGCATGGGAGAACTTCCATGGCAGTAATATTTGTAGGGAAGTCAGCCGTTTACAATAAGCTGTGTGGAGAACCATGTCCTCTTTCATGTCAAAACCTACCTTGTTCTTTCTGTTCAGCACTCAGCTAAAAACTGTGCCCACTGTTTTGATTATAAGGCTAAAGAGATGTTCACTCACACACTCCAAGGTCATTCTGTAAGTTGAAGACTAAGTTATCAGCTTACCTTCATAGAGATTATTTTTCCAGTATAGGAGATATGTATTCACATTTTCTTTATTCAAAGTTTTTTTTTTTCTGTGCTGAAAAAGTAAGCAGAGTGTTTACTTTTATGAAATATGTCGTGGATCTTGTTATGAAGGCCTGTTCTATTAGCCAGCAGTTAGTATATTTTAGCCCATTACATCCTTAAACATCAATGGCCTTCAATATTTTTTTCTGAAATAAGGCTAGACTGTAATCTGTTACCTAAAGCCTCTGCCTTCTGTCAGTACTGGAGCTTTGCTTCCTTCAAAAAGTAATGGGTAGTGGATAGTTTCCCTGCGAATCATTAGTCTTGGGAAAAAAAAATAATATAGAAATTAAAATACCTATAAAAAATTGGCTATCAACCTGTTCCAATCTGCTGCTGTACTGGGCTCAGATTTTGGTCTGAACACAAAAAATATATTAAACTTCCATTCTCTGATGATGATATCCTGCTTGGACAGTCATGTGTTTTTAATGAGGCTAAGGTAGTGTTTTGGAAAAAAATAAAATTTCTTGCTTTTGAGCTTTTCTGGGGTAGGTGACTTTTTATTAAATGGCTGTAAACATCTATTATCCATTCAGAAATAATTATCTGTTGCTCTTTTTTTATGCCAAATTGACAAGGCCTCTTGTTAACAAGTTATTACCAATTTCTTTTCCTTAATCTTTCTAACTAGAAGCCTGCTGGCTGCATTACATAAACAAGAACATTATGAAAAGGGTACTTTACCATTACTTCTGCATTGCATGATTTTTGAAACACACAGCTTTGACTGAAATTCAAGCCAATTTTTATAATTATGTTGTTACTTAAAGTTTTAATTCTAGAACTGGAAGTGCTTTGCACTATTCCACCTTAGGATGCACCACCTTTTGATTTTTGTGGTGTGGGGTTTTTGGGGGTGGTTTGTTGTGCTTTTTTTTGATGGTAGTTATGTTTTTTGCGATAATGCTTGCTTTCATCTTTACAAGATACTCGTAATTGTAAACCTAAAAAAGCACATGAAAAATATAAAACTAACAAAATGTACTTCTAGTTCAGATATTGTTTTTTAAAAGAAACAGACTTGGACCAATTTAGTTTATTTGTAGATATAAACATACTAAGAAATGCAATTCTCGTTGCTCTGATAGGCCAATTCAGACAAATTGTTCCTAGATCTCTGGCCTAAAAGTTTCCCCATAGATTTTTTTTTTAATTCCTTACATTAGTCCCATTTACCAGTCCTTACTTCACCCTAGGTTTAGTACTTCAGAAAGAAAGAAAAAAAAATTACAGCTAGCCATTTCTAAAAAGTTAGATGAAATCCTTTTATTTTAGTATTATTACTATAATAACTACAACAGTGATTATTTACATTTGAATTCAAGAAGGAGTCCATCTACAAGAGAACTCCTAATTGGTAGTTCCTAAAAACATGGATAGTCTATTCTACCCTAATTAAATTGCTACACTGACCATTCTGTTAATTGGGACAGCTTCTGTGAGCAAAGAGTGGAATACACTGGAAAGAGCATACTAAAACTACCCTCCCACGTTTTCCTGGTCTAAAAATGTGGAAAGCAGTGTAGGTTGCACTGTTTTAACACTATAAGAGAATTATAAATAGGTGTTACTGCAATAATCACTCTAGGCCTAACAGATATAAAACTAGTCATTCACAAACTATGAAATATAAGGCAACCCCTCATTAAAAAAGGGGGAATACCTTTGGTGTAAAGAAGAGATAAAAGACACAAAGTCATAATGATTTCATGTCTAGTTGCCACATACATTGTCTAAAAGTAGAGGTTCTCATACTATAAAAATGAATTCTGTTGACTCAGAGACATTTAACATATGCAGAAAATCCAGGCCATTCCTGTTAAATTCAACAAGTTCTGAATTTCACACATCACAGTGTAGCAGTGCTCGTTAGCATATAATAGGATCTAAATTTGGAATATGCAAATGTGTAGAGACAAAAAGTGGCTTAATGAGGATGAAGATCCTTGCTGTCACTCTTTTTAGGTAAGTATTGAAATACTGAGAACATCAGAGTTCATTTGGTTTTGTAAGGATGGCTTTTATAAGAATGAAAATCTATGTCCCTGAGTAGACAATACTGCTCAGGCAAATGTAAAGAGTCCTGTTAGTTTGTGTTTGTAAAGCAATGACTCTTTCAAAAACAAATGTGGTAGACAATACAATGTGCATACTACACACAAAATTCAAGAAAAGTAAAATGGTTTTGCTGTATAAGTAATAACACTGAAATGAGGATTTTTAAAATTGTCCTTTAATGGAGCACAAATTTGATTCTGAGAAATACCAATTATTGGAGCACTGCTAAATATGGAGTAATTCCAGTAACATTCCAGTGCTGATATAAGCTGCAAAGTAGAGCACAGTTAGTGAATTGTAATAAGGAAAAAGTTGACTGCTGAAAATGGTTTTAACATGCTTTCAAAATAACTTTTTTATGAAGTTCTGGTTCTTACGCCGCATCCTTCATTCTCATTAATCATTCAATCTACCAAAATATTAGTCCTGACTTCTAGATACTTCTTTTCAATCTAAATAACTAAAATTTCACAAAAAGGATTCATTTATTCAGGGACTCCTATACAGATATTACACTTTTTGTCGTGGATATGAATAAATGACATGGAAAGAACTAAATACCATGCAAAATGGAAAGTACTGGAGTGTGTTTTGGCAAGGGAAAGAGACAGTAGGATTTAAAAACAACATCAAATAGGGATTGTTTTCTGCCTAGGCAAAACGTGCATTGGCTGAGATAAAATTTTTCTCACAGTTTCCTCCTAGTGGTGCCATTGAGAGAGATGGGGATAAGAAGTGCACCTTTTGAAATCAGTTACGTGAGATTTTTTTCCTACTACAGATTTGTTCTGTCCTATATATAGACAAGTAATGTTTAAAATTGTGGATACCAGAAATCCCATAAAATTGCATTTCTTTTCAGTAAATTCAATACTTAATTCTTCTGTGAATTTACTACTGTGAAAAAACCAGCTCAAGTTGTTTTCAGTCTGCGACCTCTACATATTTCCTTGATGTTAATATGCCTTCGAAACTTGTATCTACATCACAGAACTAATTTCTAGTAGTTTCTTAGAAGAAACAACTATGTTTCTAGGCACCTGGAAAGAAAAAAATAGTCAAAGCTATTGTTTTAGCCAAGGCCATGCAAAATGACTGGTTCTTCAGTAAATGTCTCAAATTCTTATAATTTTAATTTCTGCAAACCCAAACTGACATTCTCAGATCACACCTTAGTCCAAGCGTGGCATGGAGAGAAAGAGGAAAGAGCAGAGACTTCATGGCTGGGTGCAGACAGCTGCACACATGCAGTTTTTTTGCAGTGATCCAGAACTGCAGGATGGCATTAGCACAGTGTTCACTGTAAACTGGGATATCTGTCCTATTAGTGAGGCTGATTAGCTCAGGCTCAGCACTGCTGTGCTGCAGCAGGCTGGCTCAGAGCTCAGTCACAGTGGACACATGCACGTAGTTTTACCAGACACGTACATCTACCCTCAGGCAATGTGACCTAAACATTGATTCCTAGCACTAGGATTTCATATTTCTGTTCTTTGGAAGGAAATCAGACATTGCACTTCAGATAAGATTCCTGTAACTGTTATGTTTGGCTAAGAGAAAGAAAATGTCTTCTCCATCACTGGAATTCAAATCATGTCACATGTCAGCTACTAAAAAACTGCATAACTAAATGATAGGCAGCACAATTTGTGTTAAGCTGTAACAGGTTTTGTGAATCTTCAGCTTCATACACTGTCATTAAATTTCAGCATTCACATTTTAATCTTAATATTCCAGGATGTGTGTAAGTTCATTGGAAAGAGAGAAATCTTGACTCAGTACTTAGCGTATGACCTGAGGACTAGAAAATTATGCTGAAACTTCTCATGAAAAAGAAAGAGATTTTCTCTCCTGCACTAAGAAAACATGATTATTAAGAGACATGGGAAAATGTGCAATATAGGGAATTTACTTACTGTACTTGGCTAATTAATAAAATATATATATTTTTTGGCTATATATATATTGGCTAACTAAAAAGTGGTCTGAACTTTGAAACTCTATCTCATAACTTTAGCTCAATCTCGGTATAAAAGGCAGTTCCCCCAGAAAAAAAGTGCTTTTTTTTTAAGGAACATATGGCAGGTTCTAGGCACAATGAAACCAGCCCTTGGTGAAATTCAACATCTGTTCAAAGAACCTACTTGGAAATTAGCCCAGACATCTGGAGAAACCTCAGTTCAGTGTCCAGCTGCTGTGGTGCCAAATAATTTAAGAGAAAAAAGGCAGGAGGTGGAAGCAAAGCAAACCTGGACAACATATTTCACATATCACTGGACTCCCAAGCCTGCAAGTAAGTGGCATTACTTACTAGGGAAGATAAACACTTATAGATGCAGGGAACAGAATCAAAGATCTAAGTTTAAATGAGCTGGTTTTCCGTGTAGCTAGAACCTTTCTGACTTAGTAAAAATCAAGAGAACAAAAACATAAAATCTGATTATATGATGTGACTTGTGTGAGTTTAGATATACAGAATTGAAAAAACCACATTTTGTAGCAATTGCCAAATTGTGCCATAAGATATGTCAGCCCTTACTTCAGATTATAGGTAACAAGTGAAGCAGAATTTCCAATGTCATACACATGGATAGGATGCGTATGCAAATGTTATGATGAAAATAGATTTGAATATTGTATGAAAAAAATTTGCAATGCAACTAAGAACTTTTGCTTTCAATATGAAATTTCTAAAGCATTCTTCATGAGTAAGACAGAGAAGGTGGTGATGGAGGAGGATGTAAAATAAAACTGTCGATAGAGGATTGTTTAGTCACTGGGCTACTGTGCTACATTATTACTAAGCAGAAGAGAGTTATACACGCAGGATGCTTTAATTAAAATCTGTATTTTCATAGGAGGGCGGGTTACTAATTTAGGGCAGGCTGGTATAAAGTGAATCATGGCTAGGTTTTTAGCAAGCTCCAGGTACTTTTTCTGACTTTCTAAGGCATTATCTACCTGAGAAATCATGAGTTGGCCTTTTTGTTAACTTTGGTTAAAGTTGATTTGATATTGTGATTTGTTTCCTACACATGAAAGATGTGGTGCATGATCTTTTAAATAGTTCTCTTCTGCTTCCCAACAATACTTAATATAAAAAGATTCAGTGAGGAGAAGGTAAACAGGATTCCTCCACAAATCTGCTTTATCCAAAACCCACTTCTCCATTTCCATTTACTACTCAGAAGTCCTTATCCGCATCACCCCATTCACTCACTGCCATCACTATGACGTCCCAGCCAAAAGACCCCATGGAAATGCTAAACCCCTTTGAGCATCATCCTCTAACTCCGAGGGACATGACTGCCCTGCTGTCAAGCCTGCAGACTTAGGGAAGGGGTTGTCACTGCTCAGCTGTCTTGACATTTTGTGTTCTCGGAATCAGGAGGAATCCTGGTGGCAGGTGAGAGTCTGGATTTTGGTTATCTGACTTTTTTTTTGGAAGGTTTTGCACTGTCGTCTCTCTTCATGCCCCTCCCCTGGTCTGTCTCTGGGAGGTTGTCCACCCCTTGCAGATCGTGCTGCTTCTTTAGGCCCCCTCAGACTTTTCAGACCAGCTAATTGTTTCTTGGCCATCATGTATGGGAAAAGGCCTAATAATTAAAACCATAGTTAAAACTGCTCAATAGTTTTTAATTTATGCATGCTGCTATTTTGGGATCCAGATTTGATAAAAGTGAAAATACAAGTATTTATTTTCTTTTGCTTTTCATGGGGCCAAAGAAGAACAAAATTATAATCCCTTAGGTGTACAAATAATATGTGCTTGTATTATAGCAGCACTGACAGCTCCCATCTGTGATTAAGCCTCCCTTTTAGCAAACCATACCAACAAATACTCTGAATCACCCTGCAGAATATAAAGTTAAAATAAGCTCATACCGATGAAACAGACTGCTGAAACTGGTTTTATTTAAGTCAAGCAGTTGGAGAGGAAAGAGCGGCTGTTCAAATGTCTGTGGTTCAGGTAAAACTGCATTATCCATTGCTAAATAGTAAACATTTTGGATCTCCTTAATCAAGATGATAATAAGAAATAAATATTATGTTGTGGCCAGATGCTGACAGACCTTACCCTCCTGTATTTCAAGCCGTTCAGATGTGATCCAGCTCAAATTCTGAATTCATATAGACCCAGCATCACATCACTGAGCCTGAGCCAGACTGAGTGTCCTTCTTCAGGACACTTGGATCTGATGATGTCTTTTGAAGTAAACATGTCTAGACCAGTTCTTTGGTGCTATGTACAGAGATTACAGGAAACTAAGCCTAGCGCTGCTTCAAATGACCCTTGGAAACACAATGACTAACAGCGCAAATTTATCTTATTTTGCCTGCTGTTGCCCAGATCTTATGAAACACATTGAAATTTCTCATGGTTTCCATCTGAAAACATTAAAAGCCCTCTTGTGTAGGCAAAACTCAGCCAAGAATGTCCCAAAAACTGAACAGACCTCAAGAAACATGTTTGCAAACCCGCACAAACATCTGGATTGTAGCAAAAGACAAATCTAGCAAATGTAGCCAAATGCCAGCTTTTGTTAAAGACATTTCTTGTAATTGTAAACAGAGTTGCTCATTTGATAGACAGCATCTGTTGCATTTTCATGAACTTTGAAAATAAGTTCCCCACTTCCTGGTTGGTTTCACAACTTGATGGCAACCTCCCTTTGCTTTTTATTCTCATTGTCTCGCCATATTTGTATACACAAGATCAGTCTGTTAAAAATTCAGAAAAACAATCTCCTGGGGCATCCAGCAGTAGTCCATTTTGACTTGTATTTGTTTCCCAATTAAGCCTGTAATCCTATGAATGAATGATTCTAATTTAATTTATCAGAACTGCATGCATTCAATTCACTGCTGTGGACAAATGGTAACACAATTGTGTTAAAGATCTTTCACTGAACAGCTAGGTACCGCTACAGTTGCAGAACAAGTAAAATGTTAAAAGTTGTGGAGAAAGAGATCGAGTTTTTGGGAGGAAACTTTATAAAACTGCAGATTGTCTCCTCACTATTAGCAGTATGCTGGGATGGCACCCAAAACTGGACAAATGTTTTCAATCACTGTCAGAACCATTGTGGAGACTTTTAAGCAGCTGATAAAGACCTTTTGATCTATTTCTTCCAAGCCCCCTATTAACTGTCTTTTGTCCTTCATATACAATTGGAATGTATAAATTCAATGGATTTTAAAGACTAGCCATCCTAGAGAGAAAGCAAAAAATGTTATAAAACATTTCTCTTACTCTTCTAGAACACAGTGGAAAAGCATGGTAGAATAGAGCCGGAATCGTTTAGGTAGGGAAAGAAAGTCATTGAGTTTAACCATTAACCTAGTGCTGCCAAGTACACCACTAAACCTTATCTCTAAGAACCACACCTTCAGGTCTTATACCTCTGGGGACAGTGACTCAACCACTTCCCTGGACAGCCTGTTCTGAAGCTTGACAACCCTTTCAGCAAAGAAATTTTTCCTAATATCCAATCTAAAACCCTTCTGGCACAACTTGAGGGCATTTACTCTTGTCCTATGTCTTGCCATTCTCTTGATTTGTTCCAGGGGACCAGAAGCGAACAAAGGATTTGAGGTGTGACCTCACAAGTGCTGAGTACAGGGGGAAAATCACTGCTCTGATCCTGCTGGCCACACTATTTTTGATCCAAACTAGGATGCTGGTGGCCTTCTTGGCCACCTGGGCACACTGCCAGCTTGTGCGCAGCCAGCTGTTGCCAAAAGATGCACTAAAGATCTTGACTGCTCTGCTCTGCTTCCTTGCACTGTAACAACACTTGGTTGCAATCTTTCAAATTGCCAGGTGCATGAATGCAAGTGAAAAAGATTATTTTTGTGCTATACATTTTAAATGGAGAAAGATACTGCTCTTTAATAATACAAAGCCGAGTTAAATTTAAACTGTACAATAAGACTTCTGATAGGGCACATCATGTATCTCACCACCAGAAGCCCTTATCTAGAATACGTTCTGTATGATGGAAGGGGGCAGACCTGCTCCATGCACATGTAATTTGTTCACCAACATCTTTGAATCTCATTCTTCAAATCCAAGCTGCATTTTCACAAGCAATTTATTTTGAAGAATGAACAACTCCAGTTTCTGAAAGTAATAAGTCACTGAGGTGATGGCAACACCACCACTCACAACTGAGTGAAGCACTGCTGCAACTTGAAAACTGCTTTTACTGCTCTGGTTAAGGAAGGAGATATGCTAGAAAACAGACTGACACTGTTTTCTTCTTATTTGGGTTATTGTGCATAATCCAGGATTATATATTACGCATATTATATATTATGTGTAGTATGGGAAGGTTGTAATTTTATTATCTTGTGTGCATCAACATCTGAAGGCAATTTAAATTATAAGAAACTCCTCTAAGGAGAGTAGAAAATACACCAGCAGATTGTGCAGTTTGGAAATAGATTTGCTGTTTTATTTTTGCCCCAGTGCTTACCCCAGGATGATTCATTACCCGCTTTCATTTTTTTGAATACTACTTCTGCAGTGACATTACATTATCTGTTCCAGCTACCCTGTTTGTGTAATCTGAATTTGCATGTAATGCAAGTGAATTTCAAACCACTCAGGAAGAATATGTAGAATTGGCCGAGATGTCCAAAACTGTATAGCGATTGTAAACACTTCATAGAATCATAGAATACCAGGTTGGAAGGGCACCTTGAGGATTGTCTGGTCCCATGTTTCTTGGCAAAAGCATGGTCTAGAAAATTTTGTACTGATAGGCTTCAAAGAGGTTTGACTTTCAAAGAGCAGATCCTTCCTAATGAGAGATTAGTACTTTAGGAGCCTATAGTTAATTCAAATGACAAAGCAAGATGGAAAAATTTGAAATCTGTTCCAAAAAATCATGAAAAGAAACAACATTTTCCTTACTTCCATCTATTAAAGATAATCAGATTGTTAAAAATAGGTATAAATAGACAGTTGTCAAAGAGATAGATCACTGGTATCAGTAAAATTTCTCAATTTTGAGCTCCAAGTGATGATCTCAAGGATGTGTCCCCAGGGCTCAGACTCAACAGCTACTCAGGGCTTGGTACTTGCTTGAGAATCAAGCAACCTGCTTGTTTAACATTTCTAAGCATTACTAAGGATTTCTGCACATTTGAATTATTGACAGCTGTCTGTTAAAAACTGATAGCAGGCACCTTTGGCAAGTAATGATTTTCAGTGACTGCCAAAACAGATAAAGGAAGCAAGAGGTTGTGTCAGAATTTTCAAAATGGACCTTTTGAAAATAGAGAAAAATTCCTTATTTGCCAAATATATTTAAAACTCAGCAGTTTCCATTAAAAAATCATTTTTCTACCATTGTGTCTGGAAATGTACTGATAACTGGTATATCCAAATACCATGATTAAGATGCTTCCAGTCTAGTAGCACATTTGATCTGACTTGCACATGTACACCTGGATATTTACTGGGAAAGTCAGCCCATTGACATAGTCTAAAGAGGTAGTTTAAATGGTTGTCATGAATCAGTTATCCTGCATAACACTCACATCCTGAATGCAGAATAGGAACATTCATAGGAATTCTACAGCTAATATTTTTTATAGGTTATATTATTTGTTTTTCTACATTTCTATCTGACTTAGTCCTACCAGAATGAAATTATTGAAATTGATAGAAACATTTACATGAGGAGTGTCTTTCATGAAAGATTGTGAGATTTTCTGAAGTAACCCATAAAATCTTTAAAGATTTTATGAAAAAGGAATGTACTTTGTATATGTGAACTTTGAAATTTGCATGAATTACATGTACCATCTTTTTCTTGTGGAAAAAGGTTTAATAACAACAAAAAAAATTTAACTCCCTTTCTCTGCTTAGAAACAGAAGGCAGTAAAAAGTCTTCATGTATTTTATCATTCCTAACTAAAGAAGTTTATATCCAGAGCTAAAGGTAAATCCACATGACAAGCTTGCAGAGAACATTCGTGTTTCATACAGTGTGCTATACCATTGTCTCAGTTTTACCGGGCACATATTAATTCCTGCTTTCCTTTCAAGTGGCACTGCCGAGAGAAAACACCATTTATATCTGTCACACCACTTGTCTCTTCACCAGCTTAGTCCTGCCTTCTTGCCGTGCGTTGCTTTGCTGATATAGTGGGGGAGGGAGAGAAGGAAGGAATCTACGCTGATATTGAAACTGCTCATAGAAACTTCTTGTGCTGGTGGACAGTATGCCCATGTAGCCTGCACCTGCACTGCCTTTTGATTTAAAGCTCAAATCAAAACACGGAAGAGAAAGGAAACATATTTCTCTCACTGACATTAAATTTAGAGTAACAAAGGGACTATTTCATAATCTGATATATACACAATACACAGGTTTTAAATATCTTAAAAGACTTTTAGGGTTTTATTTCCTTCTAATTAAATTGAAAGGTTTTAATTTCCTTTAAAACATGTCTGTTGGAAGCCTGTTAACATGTGTTCAGATTTAAAGTGTTTCAAAGAAATCTTTTGGAGTTACTGGTACTCTAAAAATATACGAAGAAACAAATTTTCTATAAAGAAAGGGAAATTTTCCCCAAAAATATCGAGACGATCTCTTGATTAGTTGGATATGCATGTTCTGCCTGAACTTTCCCAGTTTCTCTCTTTCAACTTCAATTTGAGAGTAATGAAGAATATTATCAACAGATTCTTTCTCTTCCTTTGAACAATATTTGGTCTGAAGCAGTAGAATAAACCAGAACAGAAGCCACAGAAGTCCTGCAATATATGCAGGATTTTCAGTTGGGTTAAATCATGTTGAGCCTCCAGATTGTAAACAAAATGTTTGGCAAGGAATGTGTCTAGCATCTCCTACTCCTTTTTGGTTGCTGATATAACTTATAGAAGCCAAACTCAAACAGCAGAAGTGACTTTACTCCACTACGCCATGGAGAAATAGTAAATGAGTAATGTTGACAGGACTGATTTTTTTTTTTAGATATTATGTACATCTGAAAAATGAAATTGAAAGTTGAGAGGAGAGTTAGAAGTAACATCATGGTTCACTTTGACACATGGTAAAACACAGTAATTCCATTGCATCATCAGTTTGGTTATAATGTTTGTGATTAGTATGGGTTACTTGGTGTTGGACATGGATGCTGTTGAAGGTAATTTCTTACATGGGAGGATACACAACTCATTGTAAAACTGACTGCTGCACCGTTCAGCACAGAGGCTTCGGTTCAGTGAGAAAAAAATCCTTGTAGGGAGGTCTTGAACAATTCATACTTGATTGTGACAGTTACATGCAGAGGAACGGCTTAGATTCTGCAAGGGGCCTTGTTGAAACAAATGACTCACACAATACATTTTTTACTCATGAGCATTATGTCTATAGGAAGTGTAGCCTCACATCAGAGGCTTTCTATGACTTAAACACAGTTGTGCATTAGCAAGAGTAGATGGAAATGAGAAAAGAAGTATTATCTATTTCTTTCTGATACCAGACAGTTTGATTAAGCCATCTTTTGAAGGCAAAACTGCTGATATGGTATATGGGAGTTTTATTTTAACAATTTTGAGATTTAGTTTTTAGCAATGCCTATTTAATATGGTGTATCTGGAATCAATCACTTGCCTTCTTTTCTACATATATACTGGTCAAGTCAAATGAAATATCACCTGAATGAAGAACTGCAAGATTTAGCTTAGCTAAAACTAAACCCAAGGAAAGTTCATAAGAGTAAAAGTAATATTTCCTTAGTATTTTCCAGTTTATCATATAACCATGAAACTCTCAAAGCAATCCCTTTATTTTCTCTGTCCTGTTCATGTGTTGTGTTTAATCATCTTCATTTTCCCTTCAATGTGCTGTTTTCTTCCCCTGAATGTTTGACTTCTAGTCTAGATTCTCTCATTCTCCCTTTTCCCATCTTCTTCCCAGTTTTTATGTGGTAAATCCTGTTTTCCTTTCTGCATTACCATGCCGTCTGCTACTGTTTCTTTTCTCATTAATTTATCTTTTATTACTTTCACTCCAATGTGGTATTTTCTGACATGCCTCTCACTAGCCTGGTAAAAGTTTCACCACTGAGGCTTGTACTCATATCTTGATGCTATAGGTAAATATAGTGTTCAATGTCCTTTCCCTAAAAGGAAAATAGATGTAGAAACCCACATGATTTTCCACAGACAAAATTATTTGAATAATTATTAAACTATCAAGAAATAAATTTTATACAGATTGCTACATTGGTTCTTCTTAGGCTAGATATGATTAGATATTCAATTCTTGTTTTTTTATTGGGTAATTTTCCAAGAAAATATATTTCATTCCCACTACATTTGTGTATATCATATCCTCATATCGTATCATATCATATCATATCATATCATATCATATCATATCATATCATCATATTTATTTAAATATTACTACCCTGTATGATTTTGTAGGCTTATACCAACAGTAAAGCTGGCATTATGTTAGTAATGATTTGGTAAAGACTCTGGAGGCAGCTCAGTTATCCAAGGGCACGTAATGACAATTGTGGATATGCTGCGGTATCCTGCCAACACTCCACCTGCTGATTCAGAAAGCTACAGGGCTCAGACCACCGAGGACACTCCAGGTATTATGAAACACTGATGTCTAATTCAAGGAGCTGAATTTTACTCTGTGTTTTACTCTGATTCAGATATCAACTTGTATTAATTTTGTCTTAATTTGGAGCTGAATCCCCTCCTTAGTGTAACATTACACATTATTTCACTGTTAAAGTTTTCTCTGGTTCTGTTTCATGTGGGACATAAAATAGGGGTACTGGTGTCGTCTGGCTACTAGTGACTATCTGGTGTTCACAATTTTAGCTACTTTAACTTGTAGCTACTTTAGCTATCTGGAAACTCCAGATTTTCTATTCAACATTTTAATTTATTATGGTTGAACTGGTAAAAGAATTCAAAGCCTCTGGAAGGTAAAAGTAATGAGTACGTATTATACTTCGGATACATGTACGTGTGTGTGCACACAAGCATGCACCTAGCTTTTTAATCAAAGGGAATTAATGATTCAATGTGGAAAGTTGAGTTGCTCTATATAATTGAATGTTATATTCACAGTTGAGGCAATAATAATTTTGAAGCTTTTAACTGCTGCATATACATGAAAAATCTCAAGAATAATATTTTTCATAGTAGTATATAGATTTATTCACCTCAGTTCTTTACTCCCAGAAGAAGGCAGAGTTCAGGTGGAGTAAATCAGGACAGTGGCAGTGAGGAGGACCAAAGAAAGATTACCCTATTTAAATGTGGAGCATGTTTTAGGGCATATAATATAAAAATATAGAGGTGACATCTGCAGTTACCTGTTGGTGCTCACTCGGGCATGTCTTGGTTTCTGTTCCTCCACATAGCTGGGTCTCAGATGTACTTGGTGGAGCACACTATGGTTCCCACATTATTGGTCTAGGTAGGTTCCTTTTATTTGTAAATCCATGTCCTGCCCATATATGAAATGGAAATACATTAATTTGTGCTGTCAGACTAAATGCGAAAATGCTTCTGTGTTCTGTGGTCTAGGTGTGGCCAAAACAGCCTAAAGTAAACAGTCCCAAAGTGTCTCCTACGGCACAATAATATATTTGGCACCTATCTTAATCTTATCTGAAAATTACCTCATGTTTCATGCTTCCCTCAGTCCCTGCCCAACACAGAAAGTGAATTTTTGCCTGGCTCATGACATGATTTATTTATTTTTCCGGTGTTATTTCTAGGTTAAGCCTTATTTGTGAATCTCCTCAATGCATGGCAGTTTGTACTAAGGGTCAAACAGGCTGGTCAAAGAAATCTGCTGCCCTGAAAATGTGGTTTCAAACAATGGAGAGTCAAATGCTAAAGATTTAGTTAATGCCTGAATCCACAAGTAAAGACAAAAAAAATTAAAGAGAATTATTGTAAAAAATAGAAAGCTGTCATTGATTTCTTTAGGTTCAGATGAGATGATAAGCTCAATTTCTCTTTGCTAGTGGGACAGTAACCGTTCTTTGATCATGCTGCTAAAAAGATATGTGTGCTCTGTTGTTTGCCAGAAACTGGCTATTATTCAGCAGAACTGAGCCAAAACCCTTAAATTCCCTATAAATGCTCCTCAGTCAAAGCTTTACCTCAGTTCACTGGCAATGTATTTAAGGAAAAAAAAAGGAAAAGATAGGATAAAATCACCACCAAATCTGCTGTCAGATTATTTTAAGAAGTCAGTTCCAGTCAGTTAAACTGACTCAAAAATATGCTGGCAAAAAAACGGTATAGTGGAAATGAACTTAGTGAACTCAAAAGAAAAACAATAGCATCAGACAATGTAGACTGCTTCCTGTCATACAGTTAGTCCCTAAATCCCAACAGAGCCAGTGAAGGCAAACAACATTTTATAAAGCAAACACAGAAGTCTGGGTCTTTCCTGTTTTTCATAATGAGGTCACCTGAAAAATGAGCTAGATATATCTCAGGTATTTGTTTTCTGTTGTCTCCAGCAGCTGTTTTGCAGAGAAAGGAAGAGTTTTCTTTCCTGTTATTTGGTTTTTTAACAGATCCTGTGCATGTCAACACTGAAGAAAGCAAGCAAGCATGAAAAAAAAGCATCGGCTATGCAAACAATTTCTCCTCATACAGGTCATCGATGCCATGAGTCAGAAGAGGAAAATGGAACTCAGGATGCCAGGCAAACATTAAAATTACTCACAAATTACTTGTAAATTACCCTGTTAAAGAGGTAACAACAAGTTTGTATGAGATGTTTGAATGGCAGAATATTATTCAGGAACTGCTTGCTACTGAGTGTTTAAACTACAATAACATAATCTCATGCATTGTTCAAAAGCAAAGGGAAGTCCCAAAAAAGTACTAAATAACTCTTATGATGAAATAGTAAATTAAATAACAAATCCTCAAAGCATCATTTAGAAAAAGTTCTAACTCAGGCAAAATATTCATTGGGTCCATTTATACTTTACAGGCACTAGAATTTGGCAATCTTCTACTGAGAAAAAATTCTTATTGCTATCCATGTGAGAGATAACACGAGTAACATTGATTCAGGCAGCATATAGTCACTTGAAATGGGATACATTATCCAGAAGCAACTATAAAATGGCTGTTAAAATAGCCCAGTCACAATGGTGGTCCATAAAAGATAGGAGAAAACGGCTACTGACCTAACATAAAACTAACAGGGCAAAAGGGAAATCTAGTTCTTCACACTTCTCTTAACAGCAGTTTTGCACCAGTGTAATCACTAACTTCGATGCGGCTGCCTCTTTTGTTCGTCCACGCGAGCTGGGGAAGAGCTGAGCCGACAGTAAGTATCTCTCTGAACACATTCACAGTCTGTGCACTAAAGATGAATTCTTTTAATAGCTCCTAAAACTGGTCTTTGAGTATATGAATTCCTCAGTGAGTCCACCAATGTGTAGGTATATAGCAAATGAATGTTTACCTTTACATGATGTGCATGACTTCACCTAGAAGAGAGTAAGGACTTCTTTCAGAATAGAAACTTCAATGCTGAAAAGTAAGTGTTGTGGTTTTCCATACTGGAAGCTTTTGGAGTGGGATTTGTGAATGAATAAATTTCTTTATATAACTGTTTCTGAAAATAGCATCTGATATCAATAAAATATACACAGAGAAATTATTTTTATGAAGCTCCAGGAAAGACGCTTGCTTTCAGTTCTGCAGACTAAAAGGAGAAAAGATTGAAACAATTTCTGTTTAATTTCATGGCATTATTGTGTTTTTTGCCTTGCTGAAAAATGAGCAAACTAAACACCAAAATGCATCAAAGGTGATCATATTCATTAAATTTTAAACCACAGGTATATGCAGACATTTACTGCCTGATTGGATTCTGAAAGATTAACTTAGCATAGGAGCCACAAGTTCAGTTAGATGGCTACAGTGGCTAACGTGGTTGATTTATTGTTCTCAGGGGACAAAGGGAATTGAAATTTGACAGACAGGATATGCTGTATCCACTTACTGGAAGAACATTAATTCCCAGAAGTCAGAACGTATGCATTACAAGCAATGCATCTTTTCATTTTGTTTTGTTTTTCAAGCAGCATACAGCTCAAAATAGCACAGACGATGCCTGAATACTTAAGTAACTCTTATATAGTGAACTGGTGCACAGGAAAAGGAAGTGTGTCTGTCCAAGAAGCACTTCAAGGAAGCCTTGAAAGCATGCTTGATTTAATGCAACATACTTGCCAAATCTCTTGAGCTATTAAGCAACACAAGTCACTTTGTGCAGCATGCTTTTCTGGGGAAAAAAGCATACAAGATAAAGAATGTGTGAGTTATGGATATAAACTAGGTTACAAGTTGAAAGCATCTGTAAAATGTGATCCAAAAAATGCTTAACATACCAACCTACCTTCTTGCCTACTGCATTTGACTCATCTAAATCTTGTCCTGTACTTGCCTATGAGAAAAAAAACCACAGTGAAAATACCATTTAAACTTCTGATACCTACTTGCGTAACCAAGTTTTTCTTCCAGATGCATAAAATCACATCCTTTAAAATTAAATGCCTTTTAAAATATGCTCCAAATGTTTTAGTTGAAAGTTCTCTTGGCATAATGTTCTGTAATGCCAAAAGGGAAGATTTTTATGGGACCAGATGCTTTTTTGACAGTATGATACTAGCTATTCTAAGCAAAGTAAGTCGGCTTTATTTTGGTAGAATAGAATCTAATCACAGTAGAATCTAATCAGATCCATGTATTACATGTCACCATTGGAAAACAGAGCATGCTTATGCAGCTAAGTATAATCAGTGTGCACAATCACAGGAAGTTTGTAGTAAAGACCACAGGAGGTAGCAATGCAAAATTCAAAATCATTTGGAGGCATTTCTGGTCACTAATACAGCACTTACTCGAAGTCAGGTGATGAAACATTTTAGAGCAAACTATACTTAGAGAACAGCTATCATTGACAGAAAGCCAGAGCTCTTGGTTTTGTCCTCTCCAGTCTTGCTCGGGTTAGCTAGGATTTCAGTATCCCACCTAGCACTCAGTGAGCCACCAGTGCAACCAATCAAGAAATTGGAAGTTTTCACTGAGATGTCTTCAACCCCTTCAACCCCTTCAACCCACTTTTCCTTCAAATACTTCATTTTTTTCTTCTTTCACAGGCTGTTAATGCCTGCACAATACTTCATCTCTGTTTCACTCTGAAGATGGAGTGTTTCCCCTAGGTATACTTATTACTGGAGTTTTTCCAGCAGTGGGATGCTGGGTTAGAGATCCTATTTCAGTTAAAAACAGCTTACACTCTGTGAAAGCGTAAAATATTCTGACTAGATAGTTGCTGATTTATTGTTGCCAACAGTGGTTTTCTAATTCCATTACTATAATTTGCAGCGAAAATTCCATTTACAGCACTCTGTGTTTGGACTCCAGGTAAATGAAAGTCAGTAATTTAGTGCTGTGAATGTGCCTCACTATTCTAATCAACATCTTACTTGTTATAAGCCTTTCTTTCATTCTTTCTAGGAAAAAAAATAACCCAAAGAAACAATTGCCACACATTTTTAAGAAGAAAACAAATGAGAGGATTTCAAGTGTTACACTACATATATCACATAAATTATCCTCTATTCTTAAAACAAACTGTGCACTGTAATTTAAAGCCAACATGCAGTCACCTATTTTCCATTGCTGCTGAACTGGATTACCACCTGCCTTGACTCCATTCTTTGGAAGGCTGCCAGCATTGTTACAATTTAATGCTATATCCCACTGTGTCAGGAAAGACATGCCTCCCCAATCTCACTGTCAAACAAGTGCTTGTCAACATCCCTTAATTATTGCTATTATTAGGGATGAAGGTTAAATACATGTGCTTTGTGAAAAGTAATTTCTATTGTCTGGTTTAGTTTTGTTAGTTTCAGTTGTGCTACTATGAAATAAAGATTTAATTGAAAGATGATTTTAGAGTCAGGTCTCTGAGTTTATATATCATTATTTAGAGTGATTTTTGTGCAAGCTGTGTTAGCATTTACATTTCAAAAATACTGGTACAAGAGGGGAGAACACAAGTTCAGCAAACTAGGAAAAATCTCTCTCTCTCTCTCAGTAAACATAAAATAAATGTAAAATCTCCAAGACACTACACAGGCAAAGAAGGATATAAGTGACATTTTCCTCCCAGACAGCATGAAGACTATGAGAAAATTGGAAAGTGGGCACAGCTCCATTTATAATGTCTTTGTCCCCAGGTGAATGGTTACTTCTAGAAGCTGTGGCCATGCAATTGGTCATCAGAAGATGATAGATAAGAGAGGGATTTTTTTGTCAGTGGAAATAAGTAAATTCTTGTATAGTTGTCCCAGATATGGTCAAGTTGCCCTCCAAATTACTGCTTATATCCTATTTGTTTCCAGAATGTGGCCTCTAAATGCTGGTATTTGAGCAACACAAAATTATAATTTTCATTGTCACAACATATCACTAAGCATGTGCTGTATATTCACCTCAGCATCCGGCAAGACACTGGCTCTTGAAGCAGGTATGTTACCTGTGTTGACATGTCAGCTCACCACAGAGCTGTTCAACTACCTATTGCTTCCAGCCTCTCCTCTTCCAGCATGGCTCCTCTCTCCTCTTTATGTAATTCCACCTTCTGTCTTTCTGGCTCTGGTGTACAGTAGCTGTTTTTGTGGGTTTTTGTTTTTGTGGGTTTTTGTTTTTGTGTTTTTGTTTTGGGTTTTGTTTGTTTGGGGTTTTTTGGTTTTTTCTGTGTTAACTTTCTCCTCCATTCATGAATTCAGATGGCCCATGGAGGGATCTGCAAGTCACGGCCCGTGCAGGAGAGAAGAGAAAGAGCTTAGCCAAGAAGGAGGAGGAGGAGGAGGAAAAAACCCTCCTGATAAATTCACTTTCTACCAAATTGTTTAACTTCAGATGCATTCTCTGGAAGCACAGTTTAGGTCAGAATGGACTTCCCTTTTAATCTCCTGCTCTTCCTTTTCCTCTGTTCATTTCAGCATCACTACACCTTCCCTTGTACTATATTTTTGAGGCTGTAGTACCTGTGAACTCAAGGAAGTGATCAATGTCAGTACAAAAGAACCTGCTCTCATGTTGTACCAAGTCAAGTTCACCGTGTGATCACACAACTTCCTGATCTGGAAAGATGGGAGTAGAGGGTGTGTTGCAGTAGCTTAATCAGACATTCCATAAGAACAGGTGATACATCCAGCAGGGTGATCCACAGCCCTCTGCACTCCTATGATGCAGCCAGTGATCCCAGGAGTAACCTGACTTGCTGCATACATAAATTAGGAGACACTCAAGCACTGCATCTTAGCAGGGAGGCAGCTGAGCAAGAAATACACAATGCTTTAAACCATGTCCCAGTGGAATAGAAGAGCTTCTTTGCTCAGTCTAGACTGGAATATGAAAAGAGTAGGAGTGTTTCATGGAATCGTAGAATGGTTTGTGTTGAAAGGGATCTTAAATATCATCTAGTTGCAACCCTTCTGCCATGGGCGGGGACACTTTTCTTTGGACCAGGTTGCTCAGAGCCCTATCCAACTTGGCCTCGAACACTTCCATGGGTGGTGCATCCACAACTCTCGGCAACCTGTTCCAGAATATTGCAGATCTAGCTAGTAAGGTGGAAGTTATTTCCAAAAGGTAATCCAGTATAGTGAGGGGGGATCTACTCATGCATACACAATAACTGATTCAGAGCTGTACACTGATCATTTCCATCCAACTTGAGTAGGAGAAGTGACCATCCTCTTGCTTTTAGTTTCTGACTTGTAAAAAATAGTTCAAACTTAAAATGCATCCTGAGAAAGAATTGGAAATGGTGTCAAAACTTTTCCGCAGCAGTCAGGTATCCTACATACTTATCCAGAAACAATAAGATCTAAGTCTAATCTTCTCAATTAAAGGATGCAAACTTTTATTTCCCCCTTCCTATTAAAGCAATTCACATGCTGCCTATCAAATATCATTTGCAATATTAAATTAAAGTGCTAGTTGAATACAGACACCTCACCAGCCAGGTAGTGTGTGAGAGGAGGCCTACTGGACTTAAAACTCTAAACTCCTTCCAAGTGCTATCTTAGGTCCTAAAGGAGATAGTGCTAATTCTTGACTTAAAGTATTTGCCTTCATTTACAAGGAAGACTGGACCAAGGAAGTGAATTATTTTAGTTTTCCACATGGTTGTTTTAGTGACTATTGCCTCCAGTTTCTGGGTTGTTACTCTACAGAAATACAAAAGGAAAATGGAAATTCAAATCAATCCAAAACATTTCAGGAATTTGAAAATAAAGTAAAAAATCTTCTATAGTAATTATCTTCAGGGCTTATCACTAAAATAGCCATAACATTATTTTCATTATTTTTCAATCAGGAATGTGCAGCTGACTAGACAGTGGCTAGTTTGAAGGGCATAAGAAATAGACAAGAGGTCATTTCATAATCTGTGAATACACAGTATTTAGAATAGATGAAGTAGGGAAAGCAAACTGAAAGTGTGTAGTATTTTGTCATTTAGTGTTCCTGAAGGATGGTCATCATGGTTATATATTTTGAAATAAGTATCTGCTTATTCTTCAAAACTGCTCCTTGTAAATCTGAACAGTAAAACATCTCTAGAATTTTGGGAGTTTCAAAATATTTACATTTTAATACTGATAAAATCAAGAATTACTGTTAATATTCAGAATCCTTTATATTCTATGTGAACAACATATTTTTTCTCTTGCAGAAAACAAATAATAATGACTTTGATACGTTAACTCCACCAGCCTATTAGCATATTCTGTAAGTTGTAGTTTAAAATATTAGTATCAATAAAAAATATACCTTTATCCTGGAAGCACTCATTTTCTTAATTTCATTGAGATTTAATCCATCAGTTAATACCATTAATAACTCTTTCTTACTTTTTCAGTACCAGTGATGTTTCCCTCATGCCTTGTACCACTGAGCCTACAGTTGTAATGCTAAATGTTTTCTTTTGGTATGTATCAAACATAGAACCATCAGTAACTCTCCCTCATGTTTGGTAAAGCACTGAAAGTTGCATGCATAGTGACTTGCAACCTCACCAAGGTGAGAGGGTGTGCAGCTGCAGATGTTGCAAGCTGTTCACTTTAGCTTTTGCCTCTCACCATCCACCCCCTCTCTTAAAAGAACTATGCAACTTTTTGAAGCTTTCTTTTTTTAACAGATAATGCTGAATTTGACAAGGAGAGAAAATATTGGTGCCTGGTTTAGATCTTTTGGAGAGCTGTACTTGGCCATTTGTTACCTGAGCAAGACTTTACTCCATGGTCAGTTGTTTCCCTGGCCTTTTAGAAAGCCCCAGAGCTCTTCTCCTGCACTTCGGTTCTGGCTGGGCTCCTGCTTAACTTCAACCTTCCTTCCTCCTGGGCAAAACTTTCACATGTGTGTTGAAGCAGAGTTCTTAAATGCCACCATGAAGCAAGATTTCTGGATGTTAAATACACATGGTCTTGTCCTTTCTCTAAAAATAAAGTATTTACAGGAAAAAGAATTATGGATTTTGTTGTTGAAAGTTAACTGTGTATTTGGTATGTTCTCTAAGCAAGCATTTTATTAATTTGTCTTCTTTTTCTCCACCTCCCACTTTTCATGGCTTCTTTCTAATATTTGGAACTCTACTTAGCAGCTGTTTTTCCTTTGGATTTCTGAGAACTGCAAGCAGATCACCTGTTTATTGAACCTGGGCCAGGAATCACTTATCCTCTCAATGTTGAGGAAAAATAATTAAAAAAAAAAAAATCTATGATTTTTTTCCCCTGAAGGATGCCTACCTTGTTGCTTGGTATCACTGTTACTCTTCTCTATTTTTTATCTTTTAAGTTATTCTGCTGTTATGGTTTTATCTTCTGCTCAGAATTCTAGGCAAGATTTCCAGAAATCACTGAGAAATAGGATCTGAACATTTCTTTGCAGCTTGTAAATCTAAAATTAGGTATCCAGTTTTAAAACTCTGCTCATTCAACTATATCACATAGAAGTAATGCATTAATTCTACATTAATATATCATCTAATCTTAGAAGCAGACTCAAGTTTCATATTTTGGATATGCAACCACTACCAAAATTGTTTGGATAAAAAAAGAATTTTGCTCTATTTTTAAAGACAGTTAAAAATTAAGATAATTTTTAAATTCTAGATAGTCTATTTCCTCTCTATGAAGAGTATATGTTTATGCAGGATAAAGGTAGGAGGAATAAAAGGGAATGTAGAGAGCTTCATTACTGGGTCTTGATCTGGGTTGAACTAGAGTGGTCTCTTAGCAGTGCTTTGCACACCAGAAGGACTAAACATACAAGATGATAGCCTGCTTACACTGGACTGAGTGCTGAACAGCTCTGCCATCTGCTTTAGCACAAGTAATGTGAGGGAATGAAGTAAATCAAGGAAAATTAAGATTCCTTAGAGATACCAACAGCAGAGCTACAGGCAGCACTGGTATGGATGGAGCCTTTGCTGTTCCTGCCCTGATTCCCCCTTTAGATGACCCAGAGAACGTGCTATGCCTGGGAACACAGCCTACAGCCCCAATAACTGTTTACTAAATACACCTGTTCCATCTAAGGATTTTCTGAATTCAGATAAGATACAGAAGCTTTCAAAGAAAAAGTGGGGAAAAGCCCTGCGTATAATCAGTATAAATGTAGCCTGTAAGACAGTGTTTGATATTACTCCTTCTTCTGGTCCATACAGCTCTTACCATGTCATGGGATTCTGTCTCCAGATGGCTTGTAAGGCCATCTCTCATAACTACAGTTTGGAGTAACAAATTTTACCATCCATGTCTACTTAGAGCTTGAGTACAATTCTGCTTACATCTTCAGGGCTGGGTTCCCAAGATGTTACTTACCATGACAAGTGGCAGAAAATATGTATGTGCTGGTATTTCTTATCACCCCTTTTTCATGTAGCTGTTTTTTGGAAATACGATATCCTACACTGAAGTCCATCTAAAGCCAAATTTCTGTGAATAGAGCAGAGTTAACACATGGCTTGTGTTACTCAGGGCACTCCTTGCTCTAAACCCAGAGTACATTTTCATTGATAGAACGGTATCCTTCAGTCATGGCCAGTCCACCACAGACTGCAACCTACCATTCATCTTTTTCCAGCTGAGTCGGTGTTTTCCTCTATGTTCATTTATGGACTGATCCTGAGAGGCACAAAGAACCTGCATCTGCAATGAAGTTCATTACACTTCCTGACAGGATCTGACACTTGATTATTTCTTCCTCTTTTACACATAGTGCATCTGTCTATGTTGGCTCTCATTTTATTCCAGTGGTTTTCTGTAATAATTATTGCCCCCTTTCCTGAGTCCTTCTATGTTTAGCATACTGTCTGATTTGTCATTTCCAGTTTTAAATGAAAATCTTGAATGACATAGAATGTAAAATAGCCTCCAGTATAAAGGCTTCCTGCTAATTTGATGATAACATCCCAGTTATGCTTTGTGATTAACCTTCTAGCCAAGTAGCTTTTTAAATATACAGTGTTGCTATTACATTTGCATCCACAGTGTAAATGGAAAATACATGATATATGATCCTTTTCCATCGACTGTCCTCACAGGTTACTTCAATCCCCAGTTCTCCCAAAACTTATTTTCCACACCTTATAATCAGCTAAATTTCTCATCATTCAAATAACTGATTAATATAAGCCTAAGGCATATATACCAGTTGAAAATATTGAAATATTTAATTTTCTTGTAATGTAATATTACTGTTCATCCAAATATTTCTTTTCTCCTATATCACCAAACATTTAGAACTATCCAGTGTGATCCATGCTGCTTACTGAATATATGCCCAAAAGGCGAAAGAGCAGAAAGAGCACTACGCCAAGGAAGTGGTGTGAGCATGGCTGCTCCCCAAGGGATGTGAAGCTGGGAGACAAGGGTGTCCCAATCCCACGGAGGCTGGCCACAGCCTGCAGCACCAGTCACTGGTCTCAGAGTTCTCTGACAGTCCCAGACCAGGCAAGTCACAAGCCAGGGCAATGCCCAATTGAGGGAGTCGAGCTGGGAGCAAAGCAGATGGAGTCAGGGACAAGGCTGGAGCTTGGCATCCTAGAGCAACACCAGGGCAGGCACCAAGAGCACTGGGATGGGCTGAAGCATGGTCCTGAGTCATCATCAGGGAAGAAAAAGCTTAGTGATGCTCTCAGGGGTCTGACAGCAGCTTGGTACTTAATGTTTACCTCATTTTTGTGTTGCATGTCCCAGCATGCAATAAAAATATAATACATGTCATGTATGATATAAAAATGTGTGTTTCCAGGTTCACTCATTTTATTTTTGTGATAGATACTTGATACATTGATACTTGAGCAAAAATTTCTTACTATTTTTTGCAGTCCTATTTTTTTTCAATATTTGTATTCAATATCCTTCTCTGCTACACTAATTATAGAATAGGACAGCATATGAAAAAAGCACATCTTGATGACATTGTTTCAAGTTCATAGACCTTTACATTAAATGAGCTGTTTATAGAAACCATTCTGATCCATGAGTTAAGCATTCAAATAAGTACTTTGTCAACACAATGTCAGTTGCAAACACAGTAGACATCTCTAACAACTCAGTTGAGTCTCAAGTCCTCATGTTTATTGTGCTAATAAAGTGCACATTTTGTAATAAAGCATGATCAAATTTCACTAGAATCTCATTTAAAATTTCTGAAATGCCTGTGCTTAGGTGTAAAATCTCAATTAATTTGTTAGCTTAAAACTTTAATATTTAAACATGAAAGATAACTTTTGGTTCTCAGTGTCATGCAAATACATTTCCACAATTTCTTCTCTTTGATGAAAAAACAAGTTGAATCGGGAATTGTAGAATTAACAATTTTGAGTGCTACATCCCCTTTGTGACAATTATCCAGCAACACCAAACCCAGCTGAGATACCGACTGGATGCTCTCTGAATCCCTTGTAATGGTGCTGGAAGCACTTCACACTCTGCTGCCTAGTCCCCACCTAACCTTGATGTCCTCATTTAATCGAAATATACCGTTTTAGCAGAGCTGTTCTAAAGACTTCATGGACAGGTGCAAGGTGAGTGACTGCACTGCCGAGAACGAAGACCATAAAGTGCTAGTAGATAATCTGTTGGCTGCACCTCAGTGGCAATTCAGTCACCCCATTTCAGCAGACATGGAAAGAAATTTTTTTTAAAACATTGCAGTTCATTTCTAATGAAACATGGAATTATCTTCTCATTTCTGTTTATCTTTCACTCTTATAATTCTTACTTTTGAACCCTTTATAGAAATCGTTCATATTTAAACATTTCCTATAATGAACAGCAAGTAAATTTTTAAGTTGAAATTGATCTAGACTTGGGCTTTTAGGCAACTTTTGAGTACTGTGGGATCAG
Source organism: Melanocharis versteri (assembly GCA_013397845.1). Taxonomy (NCBI): domain Eukaryota; kingdom Metazoa; phylum Chordata; class Aves; order Passeriformes; family Melanocharitidae; genus Melanocharis; species Melanocharis versteri. The sequence goes on along the minus strand of VZTG01005248.1, from coordinate 4,435,482 downwards.
TCTCTTCTATTTTTATTTTCTTTCTTCAGAATTAGATACAAACATCTTTGGTGTGCTTGCTGTCCATGTACAAGTCAGTTCGCCATTAACAGCAAGTGAAAAAACAAAGGTTAAAAACCTTTTCACTGTTTTATCCCTTTTCTTTATTGCACAACCCATTGTTAAAAACTAAGCTACCTCTTGCCTCTTTAACTCTCACACAAGGAAAGTCTGAAGAAGACTTAGGCAATTTGAGAATTTTTACAAAGACTCAGCAGGCATATTGGCTTTAGTTAGTGTAAAGTTATTATGAAATCCATACATTCAAGATCAGCATATTTAGCTCATACGCTATTGCATTCTGATCACAGTAGAATGGAATATAGGAGGAAAAGCAAACTTGTATGTATTCAGAAGCTATGATTTTATGCATTATAATTTAGCATACACCTATTTTTTCTCCCAAGATGTTTTGAAATACAAAATGCCTTAATTATCCAACTTTGAATATTATTTTTTTTCTGTGAATATATCCATCCTCTCTAGCAGAATATAAGTATCCATCGGTGAAACTATATGTTCCTACATTAGAAAATACTTGATCTAAGCACTGAGAAGACTTGATAAATTAGTGTCTTGGACTTTGTGTGTTCAGGATTTTCTCAGCACTTGAAATTACCCATTTATCCATTGTCTTAATCCACAAATCCACAGTTCATTTTTAAACTCAAGAAGTCCTGAGCCTAATATTTTTTTCCATGACAGTTTCTGTTTCATCATGAAAGTTCTGTGACTTTGGTAAACTGGATCCAGTATTTTACAGTTAAACTTGAAAATCCTTATTATTAATGATGTTATTGTTATTATTACAGACAGTCTAACTGCCTAAGATTAGATGAATTTTTGGTGTTCTGCAAAGACAGGACCAGAGACTGCGCTGCATTAAAGGACATAAAATTTCAGGCTCAGTTCCATTAACATCCGTTTATATCTGCAAGCTCTAACTGAATTTGAGAACTGAGTTGGAGTTGACAAAGAAAAAGCTGGAGAAAGGTGGTCTGATAGTCTACTGGTCCATTACTTCCATTTAGTCAGTTGTCTCTGGAGAATCAGAAAACTGGCTGTTGTAATAATCATCTTATACTTCAGTGGAATTCTGAGTAACTGATTGCCTGTGAGACTCAGTAATTGTCTCTTAACAGATGTTTTGTATTTGTACAAATGCACTTGCTTTTCATTTACAAGTAGCAATGTCGCTCTCATTTGTAAGGTCTGTGTTTTTATCAGTGTTAAAAACAGAAGAAGATAAAAAATATTGCCATTTAGCCTGTGATTGAGAGTATAAGATCTAAAGTAACCTGACTTCTTTTATCATCAAAAAGACTGAAATTTTCTTTTCTTTGCAAGAGAGTATTTGTACTTCTCTGCATGTGTCTTACACAACGGACACAGGAGGAAATGGCCATATGGCTGCCATCACCATGGTAGGGAATTGCCATATCAGTCATCAAGATAACTGATTGGGCTAGAATTCAACTCAGGTATGAGGCAGCATTGTAGTAGTTACCATAGAAAGTGGTGATGGAATTTTTAATGTAGGGATTTTATTTATTTATATAACCACTTACATATTTATTTATGAATAGATTTTTTGTTTCCTCAGAAGACCTTTTCCACCTTCAAAGGAAAGATTTTCATAGCTAAACACGCTTAACAGGCAAGCACTAAACGCTCACAAGGGTCTGTATCTTCAGTTGTCTTTCTTACTGTGTAGGATTTTCTTCACTGCTTTGAATATTTAGTGACCCTATTAGTTACTGGAAGAAATTCTTCTGTCAATTACATCATCATTAACAACAGACTGATAGCTGCTAATGATGTGCTCGATTCAGCAAAATGAAAACTTGAGAAATTTGGTTCTAAAATGAAGATTATTTTATAGTCAAGGTGTATTTTGTATTCTGTCCATAATGCATCTTGTCTGAAGGGTCTCTGTACCTTTCTATAAAGAAGCCTTTCATTCTGAGGTAGGTTTTCTATTAAAGATGGCTGATATGACAGAAGATACACACATACACTCTACATGGAGACTTGACATTTCTTCTCTTACTTCTACTGAGACTGCAGGGAGGTAGCAGGCTGCAAACACATGAAAATTCTCCAAACACGGAAACAGTATAAATGGTCCTTCTCACTCTCACTAGATGGTGCTGCAGAGTAGTTTTCTGAAAAATAAATAAATAAACATAAAAACAAAGCAAATTGTTCCCAGAAATTGCTGGTTTACATTTCCCTTTCATAATTTTTAAAATAGTGGAACAATAATTAGAGGGGAAAAAAATCATAGGCAATGTAGGTGTGAAGGAATTTGAATTCACGAACAGTCCAGATGTCAAAACTCTAGTCCTTTACAGAATTTATGTGTCAACTAGATTGTAACTTTGGAAATTAGAATACTAGGATTGCAATAAGAATGTTTCAGGACAAGTTTTTCATTGTGTCTTAGAGTGCTCTGCCGTGGCACATTATTCGTTCTGTCCTTAAATACCCAAGCTACTGTCCCTGTAGAAGACTTCAACACCATGGTGTGTTCCAGTTGGCTATTTGGGATTCACAGTTCAGCTTTCCTGTAGGCACTCTTTCATATTTCTCTCTGGAATCTCTGACAGGCCCAATCTAAAATTCAAAATGTTTTCATTCAGACACGCAGGAGGAAAATATGCCTTCTGTAATGTAATCACTAAAAGGCTTGAACAGGTTGCCACCAACTGCGAGGCGAATATATCCTGTATCCAACCTGAGAGGATGCAAGGGGGCACAAACTCTCTCCATACGGAATGTCGTAGGCCAGGGAAGGCAAAAGGATAAAGGAAGAGAGCACTTGTCCCATTGCTGGGGTCACATCAGTGTGCAAAGAATAGAAAGGACTTGTGAGGAGTGGGAGACTAAGCACAAAATACAGCTTTCTGTTGTAGCTTATTGGTGAGAGTATTCACAAGCAAGAATTTCGAGGAAAAGAAGAATATTTTTGGGCTCCGATTCAAACATTTCTTATGCTATTTCCATTAAACAGCCTTAGATAAGTATGGAAGCTGCTGAGGATGAGGACTAGAGTTCAGGCTTTCTGGAGGAGCTCCTCATCACTGATGAACAGGTTCAGGTTCCTTCTTGTGCTTTCACTTGTGTTCTCTTCCCTGTCTTCTAGAGGCATCCCAAGAGCAAAAAGTTGATTTCTGCCTTTTCCAACAGGGTTGTGAAAGGAACGGAGAGCCTTGAGATTTGCATATTAATTTCCATAGACCTGTCTAATGCAGGGCTACAGGTGAGCAGATGGGGGAATTCTGAGATAGACAACTTTTTCTTCAGCATTTATAATGACTGTTTTCCCTGTTTAGCATGCTATGCATATGCATCACATTCTGTGGTCACTAAGTAATATACTATATAGGGAATACAGGTATTTCACTCACATCCCATTTCAGTAACTGGAGCCTAATAAGAAAAATAACTGAACTTGTATGAAATTCTGATCAGAAGACTTTAGTTGAAACACTAGAAAAGAAATCCTTGCTGTAAATTGTATTTATCGTTGAATAAGATTCACAAGAGAAAGAAATCTCTCTCTTCCCTCCTTAGCCAACTTTTAAAATTAAATACATGAAATCCATTAGAGGAGGACTGTTTCATTTCTTTTTTTCTGACACCTATTAAGTCCTAACTGTTCTGAGTACAGTTTACTGTACATCTCAGGTGTGACTCTTTTTTCATGCTTGGATTGTTTGGGTTTCTTTTTCACTTTGAAAAACAGAGAAATAAATATTAATAAGCTATCTAACATAACTATTTAGTAGCAATCTGTCCGTCTCTATTGAAATCTGGGTAAAAATCAGTTTAAGAAAAATTGTCAGTATGTCCTAATATTTGTGGGAGACTAAGTATTAGGAAATATACTGCGTATCTTTGAACTGGCACACAGGGGAAAAATGATACATCCTTGTACATACAATACCAATACAAATGCAAACACAATACAGACATATGTAAAGCAGAGGCACATATGTCTGGTGTAAGAATGACACGTAGAAGCTGATTTCTCCCCAATGCCTGTTTTAAATCTGATTCCATTAATTGCCAGCTGGCTGTGAGCTGCAAGAAGGCTGTCAATGGAAATGGCGAAACCAGATTCACTTCTTGATTTAATAAGGATGATTCAGTACACATAGCCTGTGCTATGCATTTATTCATGCACTTTTCTAATTGGTCTGTTCAAATTGTAGAAGATTATATAATTTTAGTTAAATGATATGGGAGGAAGAGAGAGACACCAAATAAGAGAGAGAGAAAGGGATAAAGTAATTTATATTTTATTTTGATTCACCTAAATGTAGTTAGATGTTTTGAAATGTTTAAAGTTAAAATGAAAAACAAATGAGAAATGCTTTGATTTTCTCTTAACTCCAAACAGCTATCACACACTGGTGTCTGGAACACAAAGCAAGTTACATCATGTGTAAACTAAGAAAGACAGAGCACATGTTGATATAAGAAGACTAACAGGAACAGAAGTTTAAAAATATAAGGTTTTAAAGAAATAATAAATTAGGATTTTAATTGGCTCAGTGAAAAAGTTGCACATTCTCCTCAAACTCTAACACCACTTTGATTTTACATGAAACCAAGGAAGATCATAAATATTCTGTCTCCCAGAGCTGCATCCAAAAAGACATTCAGGTATTTCCTGAAGTCTAAAGAAATAAGGACGTGGTTCAGTAACTATGTATTTAATCCTACTGCAAAACTGTCTGGTAATAATACAAGTCTAGGGTCCTGAGCAGGATATTTGGCTGTTGCTTTGTGTACGAAATCTTTGATTTAAGCTGCAGACAACAGATCATGAGTCATGTGATGACAAGTAAATCAGATCTACCATTTGCAGCCGTCTAATACAGTTAGATACATAACATACTTAACCTGCAAATATGGAAAGAAAGTCATTCAACAATATCAGTTGTGTCTATGTGAGAAAAGGTCAAAGTATCAAGGCCATGCCTGGCCATAAAGGCCAAATCCTTTCACTTTTGTCTGGTCCTTCATTTGTACAGTATTTTTTTACCTTCCTTGTATACATAGAAGGGGAGCTTTGTTTGGAATACCTATATCCCTTAGTTTGGAAAATTTTCCCCTGTGAGAAAAGACTTTCCATTCTATGGACTGTTGCCACTTTATGCAAGATATTCTTCCAGGTTAGTAGGGAGCAGTACTGTACTATAGTTGGTCTTGGAAAGTGACAAAGTTAAAAATTTCCAAGATACTTTCCAGCTAAAGTAAAAAAAAAAAAAAAAAAAAAAAAAAAAAAAAAAAAAAGCAACTGTGAAGTGTTATTCTGTTCTATATGCTCAGCCTTCTTAGTGAAGTACTGGGATTTTAAAGTGAGTTTTCAGAAGCAATAAAGTCTACCATATGATATTTAAGAATATTTGATAAACTAATGAGAATTTAATATCTAAAAGACACTTAATGTTTTGTATATTATTTTTGGGTTGGATGACATTTTTCTTCACTTTGCTTTGATGAAAAGGAAAAGCAATTTGAAATATCAGGATTTAAATGCCTTGTCTTCCACGTTCTTGACGTGTCTATGAAATTTTCCTCCTCACTACTGTTTGCCTGTTGCTATGTTCAGTGATGATTAATAAGTGTTGCGGAGTAACATTTTTCTAAAATGAAATTATGAAGAATCTGACAATTTCATTGTCATTGACATATTTCAAAAGCAGTTGTCTTTTTAAACATGCAGCAGCAGCTTCTTTGAACCATTCAGGTTTTCTGCAGATCTGAACTCTGCTTTACATTTATCTTCACAAATACGGGAGTAATATTTTTTTATTTTAAATGAGGTTTCACAATTGCATGGCTACTTAAAAATTCCCATTTGTACAGCTATAAAATTGCAATATAAAAAATGCTCCAGTAATAAATTAATTAATGGGTACAATTTCAAAGTTAATATGGTTTTTATTTTAGCTGAAAACATTACTGAAGAGTGCAGATTTCTGCACAAAAACTGTTTATTTCTTGCAGAATGAAGTGTCAAAAATAAGAATTTTGCTTTGCTGTGCAGCATGCAGGTTTTTAGTATAAACATGGTGCTCTTTCTACATATCCTTCTTGCACACGGCAGGGTTTGACACCATTGATGTGCCTGGCTGGTTTCAACAGTCCTTGATGTCAATAGGACCTTTTCCATGTACTTAAATGGATATAGGAAGAAGAAGACTGGTTACATATTTACAGGATGTATCCTGTTAAACGACCAAAGAATGGTTTACCATCTGTTTTGCAGGATGCTGGCCTTTTCTTCTAAATTATTTATTTTCCTGCCAGGTCACAGCTTTAGGACAATTACCTAAGGGTCTACTGCAGTGCCTGAAGGCCATTGCATCCGTCACAGGATTCCCCCACAGGCATTCCATGGGCAGAGGCTGTACACGGCATAATTGGGCTGCAGTGAGCACCTTGCCACAGCAAATTATCCAGGGAAAGTGCTGAGCTTTCTGTACCCACCTTTAAGAGTAAAATGTCTCTAAACAAAGACCAAAGGACTGTGTAAAAGCAGCGAGAACTTTTAATTTTAATTTCCTAGCTGACTGTTAGAGACCAAAAACTACAAATCATGAGTTCATTATACAGCTTTTGCCAGAATGAGTGCATTGACTTTAGAGGAGGTATTAAGAGACTGAACTGCAACTAACTCCTGTGGCAGCAGTCCTGCCAGGTCAGACCCAGTATGTCTGAGTTTGGAACTGTCTGCCTGTACTCATCTGCACATGCATTTTAAAAAGGCTGTGTTCTGCAATTGTGAGAGTTCATTAAGTCACTAAAGCATCAGTGTTGATTCGGGAAGAGAGGCGAAACTGCAAGTAAACTTTTGATAGCAAAGCATAAATCTGTGAAAAAAAAATTTGAAACCTGACTAAACTAGTGATGAGTGGGAATGAAATGTCTAATATTCTTAATGTGAGCAGGGTGTGTTGCTCAAGTCTCCCTGTGACTCTTACCCAATAGCAATGCCTCATTTCTCACTGAAGTGTATCCTGTAGGTTTGTGTGTCTCAAAACACCAGTTTAATGATTCCGAAGCAGCCATGGGCATTGACTAGAGCTTTTGGACTAGCTGTAGCAATCACGGTAGCCTGAGGTAAAATGCATTAATTGCACTCCAGCATTGTCTGATAATACTCCATTTACTACAAAATGTAGTTTGGTCTTTGATCAGTAGAAAGAAGAGATAAGAAAAAGAAACAGAGAAAAGATGGATCCTTGTTATGAGGTGGCATTTTTCTTTCTTATCCTTACTGCTTTTATCCAACAAGTAGCTCTCGATCCTGAAAACAATGCTTTTCAAATGAGCAAATCGTTGCTAAATGATTGTGAATTAATACAAATTGCTAGCCCATCAGGAACTAGACACTTTTTCCTGTTTTGCAGAGTTTGTAAAGCATAAAATCCTGGAGCCTAATGTTTCCTTGAGAGAGAAACATCATATTTCCGGAAGCAGACATGCTTGTGTTCTGTCATTAAAATGGTCTGGAGAGAAAAAAATTTAATTGTTCCTGTCTCTTCAGGTTTAAAATAGATCTCTGAAGTTGTCAGCATAACCTGATTCACCTCTGTATTGTTTACTGTCAAAAGAATATTACCTTCTGGAGCAAAGTTCAAATTAGAAAACATTACATTGAGAAAGAAAAAGATTAATGTATAAGCTTTTTCTCCCTTTTTATTGTATCTTGAACTGACTGGAGTTTTACTGTGTTTTCAAAGATACTCAGATACTTAGAAAAATGAGATGCTAATGTCAAAGAACATGGAAATCTTTTCCTCATTGTTCTCTCTCTTTTTGCCGACTTTTGGTGCTTTATATATTCTGCGTTGTCAACTATTATCTTTAAAATAAATAGAGGGATTGTTTTTTTTTAACCAAATATGCATGCACTTTACATCCTCATTTTTATTTACCATGTAGCTATTCTCACAGAGTCTGTGACAAGGAGAGGACTTTTCAGTCTCCTTGACGCCTAGAGATGTGAAGGAGATACTAAAAGTGTCCACTCAGACTCCTTACTAGTGGCTTATCCGAAAAGAGGAGAGATGAGAACTAGAGTCCCCTGTTATAAGAGACAATTTGGAAGGATGGGGATAGATGTTAGATCAAAGATGACAAGCACCAGAAGGATGTCACAGGACTTTAGGAGCCTCTTTGAAATCATAGAGCAAGATTAGCTGAAACTGTGCTTACGAAACTTGTTGCAAGACTTCTGCTGAATAAATTGTATTTTAAAATTGGAAACCTACTATTTCTGTTTGATAATTGCTGTTAGAGGTCTGTGGCAGACAACTTTGTGATGGTCTGGAACTCTTAGTGTTTTACAAGCCCTGTCCATCAGTAATCAGGAAGGAGTGAAATGGAAAATACATAATCTCTAAAGTTAAAAAGAAATTCTTGGTAGTGGATAAAGATGAAAAATCTGTTTCTTATTTATTCTAAAGCCACTTTCCATGGCCTGATAATTTGCCCATTCCTCAAAGTGAAGCAAAACTGAGTTTGCTTTCATTTTATAACTGTTTAAATTACCAGAACTGTGAAAGGAGGCCATGGTGTAAACAAAAAGTAGGTCCAAAAGGAGATATTCATAAAAAAATGTCGGTTTGAGAACATTTTCTTTTACTATATGTGACTTCCACATGATGACTTGAGAGGATTCATAACCTAGGTTTGTCATCCATGTTCCCAGTTCACTATAAGCAGAGAGTGAAGTTGAGTGGGATCTGCTGAGATGAATATACCAAGCAGAGCAGCTGCCTGACTTATATCTCACATCTCTAGTGGGGTATGCCCGTAGCATTGAGCAGGATATCTGTGCAATGTTATGCTCAGTTTCCCCTCTCATCTTAGGCGTTTATGCTGCATGTTTAAATTTAGATGGTCAACTCACCTAAATGTTTATCTCACCCATCCTGTTCTCTAGAAAACTTAAGTAATAGTCTGACGGCTGAAGGACTTGATCAGGAAATTAAGGATCTTGGTTCCTTCTCTGTCTGAGTGCTGTTGCACAGTTTATGTGGTAAAATGCATGGGAGATGTTCAAAAGGGAACAGGATTTCCACTTGCTAGATGAGTGCTCCTGTCACTAACCAGAAAGACAGGCACCATCTCACCTGCATCCTCCTTCTCTGGATACCATTAATTTTAATTTTCTTTCTTCATTGTAATAGTATTGGCTAAAGAGATGACAGTAATGTTAAATAAGTCACTTCAAGCCTGATCTTTGGGATAATGGAAAGGCTGAGGGTAGTCAGGACAGATCAGACTGAAGACTTGCATTATGTATAACTTCACACCTCTTAGGTGAATTATCAACTACTAATTTCATTTTATGAAACATGGATTTCCATTCTCCCGGTGTGCTGTTCAATGGAATTATATACATGAGCTTTTTCAGAACTAAGTATATAATAGATAAATTCTAGAAATCCAGTGAAGCCAGGACTTTCATAGAATATAAATGTAGTAACCTTTGGTCCAAAAGTGAGATTCATATCATGCAACTCAAGGTGCTACAATATGGGTCTATATAAAGCTACTTGTCTAGCGTTGATGAAGATGCAGTCACTAATCAGTGGAGAACAGAGACAAAACCATATAGTCTTGAAATCTGATACAAACATTTAAGTAATTGTGCTGGTGAAATCTTACCTTCTTCCATGGCTGAGCAAAGCTTTTGTGGAATCCTAATCTTTCACTTAGGAAGCTGAATATCACATTATTCCTAGTAAATTTTAGGAGACTATCAGATTTCTAACCTGCTGACATCTAGCAAACTGACATGTTTAAAAATGTCAATGTCTACTTTTTGCTAGTTGTTTGGACTCCTATTCTCAGTGGAAAATAGAAGCAGTTTACTAGCTGCCTATCAACATTTTAATCACGCACCTATTACAAGTTGGGTTCACAGGCATTTGGGAGTTTCTCCACGTCTTTCCGTTCCTTGTAGACATCATAAATATATAGCTTGCAATATATACATTTTGCATGGCAAAAGATTATTGTAGTGAATCTGAGTTCTGTGTTCTGCCTTCAATAATCTGTGAGCTAGATCTAACCTGGAAGTCATATTGCAGTGGCTGCCATGCCAAAGAGCTCAAAATTTGAAGCTCTGCTGAGTGCCGAAATTTATTACCTTGGGCTTGGTGCCACACTGATACAAATATGCAGCATCTGGCCAACTGAGAGGGCAGGCAGGGAATGTCTGGATATGCCTTGAGAAGGCCTTGCTGACATACTCTTTAAAGTGTTAATGGGAATGCATGGGTGGTAGTGTCTCTAGTTCAACATCTCTGGAGTTAGGGCTGTGGAAAGAGTATATCCAAGCGCTTTAAAGAACTTGGGTTGGGAGAAGCAGGAAATAGCTGAGCTTCAGTCCACAACAGAAGGAAGGTAGACTAAAGAAATACATGACTGGGACTGCCGATACTGTATATTTCCTAACCCGAGATATGTCACTATTGAGTGCGGTGCTTTGGAATTTGGGATGACCATGAATGTCCTAATCAGTGCAGGAGTACTTTTCCATTTACTGTGGTAAGGGTACTGCAACTTTCATACACAGGCCTTGCTATCAGACACCCATATTTGTATTTTTTTAAGACAACTTTAATGTATATAACTCTGTGTTGAACTCCCCACTTAGAAAATAAAATGAGGCAGAAGGTGAATGCTATTTATTATATAAGGCATGATTCAAACTCTTTACTCTGTAGGTTTAAAATACAACATATGCTATACTATACCATAATATACATACTATTATATAGTGTGTCATAAACAAAGTAATTTGTATTTTTGAGAATTTTTAGACCTGAATAAATACTATGTTACTGAAGATAAATGAAAGTCCTTGTTTATGGGGTACTATATTGTTTTGCCATATGCTAATTGTTAGGTACGTACAAATTGTTATCTTTTATGGCATCTATTTTAAAGTACCCCAGAATAGACGGTTAATAAATCAAATACAGCAGCAAGTGCATTTTGAATACATGAGTGTAATGCTTGCATAACCCTCTGCCATAAAGAAATTTATAATATACCAAACTCCTTTTCAGGCATGCTAGTAATTTATCAAAAATGAAATAAACTGCTTTAATAAAGTAAATAAGTGCAACTGAGTTGTGAAAAGGAGTTCCTTACAGGTCAAGAAAGTAAAACAATTTCCAGGACATTAGTGAAATCTGTTTCATTAATTCCTATTCTTGAGTTTGTATCCCTAGTTACAGATTTGAACTTTGCTGTCAACCCATTTAACATCTTAACTTGAAAGCTTATTCTTTCAACTAGATACACACAAATGTTTGTGAAAACCTATTCACTGTGATCTCTTTACATGTGTATAAACCTCATTTACATCATCCTATCAGTCATTTAATTTTCTTGTAAGTTTTCATTTCTTTAAATTTTTTCCAATTTTATAAATTTTAAATGCAAATGCTTGTGAAAATCACTATTTTGTTTACATTATTAGAAGGTACTTTTATTTTATAAAATACTGATATTATCCCTTATGTTTCATGTCTGTCTCATATACTCCTAGGCTGATTTAGAGCTTCATCATCTATAATTTGGAATCAGTGTGAGAATCTGCATTTAATTTTCATTTTATTAGACTTTCACTGAATCTATTTGGTAACATTTTTTTGATATGACTAATCTAAACTTGTGTCAGCATTTTACTTCTCAGAGCTTTTAGAAGAATATTATTCCATATGATACAATATAAAAAACCTCTTGTATAAAAGCACTTTCATGTCAGTATTGAAATGAAGTCAGTGTTACATGGACAGAGAAAAAAGAAATCTCTTCTTTACTGACTTGCTGAAATCGTAAGTAAACTGTGGCACTTTAAAACCCTAAGTACAGAGGGCACAATCTTCATTCAAAGGTTAATAAAAGGTGTCAGATTAAATTGCTCAGACACATATTAGGAAACAGGAAAGCCAAAAATCTCAGCTCTCAGGCCCCTGCTTGAACTACTAGACACAGGCCCACCTATAGTTCAACTTTCTGTCAAACCTTGTGTCTGGAATTAATCTTTCCTTTAAGACAGAAGAAACTCTCTACAGACACCTATGATTTATTTCTTGGAATCCCACCTTCTGACCCTTTCCTGGAGGTCCTTTGCAACTTGAAATAATTTCACTTCATGCACCAAAGACATCATTACATTTCTTACTGATGAGATGTCATATACCTACAGGCACTAGTAATTTCTTACATGGCATGGCTCAATAAGACCTAGCAAAGTGAAAAAAAGGAAATATATTTTCAAGTCTTCAGTAACCTTATAAGCAAAGGCATCCCTGTATATAAAATCAACCTTATAAATATGTATCGATCTTCACATATTGATGACTAAAATTAAAAAGAAACCTATAATATTTGCAGCGTATCATTTGAAATCATAGTATAAACATTTTGCAACGTAAAACACGACTTTGAGAATACTAACACTGTGTGCATATACCTATATTTGGTGCTGTTTACCTGATCTTCACGATCCTGAGTGAGAGCTGATGGCTAAAATAAAAAAAAATTGGGGAGTATCTGAGGTATGTGTAAGGAAATGGAAAGCTCCAGACAGCTCACCGAAATCTGTATCAGTGTCAGGCTGACCTTAGCAAAGGACCAGATTTTGCTAACACAGTGTCTAAAATGCTCATGCAGAGGTTAAGTTTTCCAAATCAGACTTCAAGTTGTTGGCAGGGCAATTATGGGGAACTCCCTTGCAGCTGTTTGTACCAGACTTGGCCTGTAGTATATATTGAATAAAGGACTACAGTTTCCACTGCATCTTTCAGACAGCAAATGTTCACTAAGTCAGAATTATTTATAATGTACTAAAGACTACTTAATTTATGTGGTGCTGTTCTTGATTCCAAAATCTCCATTACATGAAATGAATGCAACCATTCATAATAAATTAGATTACAGTAGTAATTTTCTACCAGCCATGAAATCTTTAGAACATCTCTCATGTGTAAGCTGATCTAACAAAAAGACAACAAAACTAAATTTGCTTTAAATTTGCTATTTTCTTAAAGTCTAGCATAGTAACAAATGCACCTTACTGCTTTGAAGTGTCTGATCAAATCTGAAGATTGTAATGATCTTAGATGTTGAATCAATATAAAAATTGTTAATTTAAATAAAAATGAACACTTTTGTCAAGAGTAATTCAAAGCAAATCAGAAGGGAGAAGGTTTTAATAGGGATCATTCCAGAAGATGCTGGCAACATGATCCATGATTCCAGAAACAAATTTATAAATCTGTCAAGTAAGGAAATAGCACACTGAGGCGCGGTCTTATTTTGTACACGATTCCTAAAATGTATTTGTTGAAGGCCTTATGCTGTCATTTTACTTCCTATTGCTGAAGATAGAAACTGAGTGATGGATTAGAGAGGATGCACATTTCTCATTCTGTTTAAGAGTCAAAAACATTCACTATTCATGCATTCTTAATTCATTAATCTATCTGGATATTAATTTGCATGCTTTGTTCAAGCGAAAAAATCTAGTTGGTGGTATGTCATTATTTTTCTAAAGGTGCATGAATAATTTGTGGTGATTGAATTCCTGCAACAAATTAATTTTTTTTTGTCTGTTACTAAATGTCAAGACAAAGTCACAATTTTAGATGCAATACATGGTAAAAATATTAGCCTCATTATTTTTCCATCAGTAGTTCCTCTAATATTCAATAGTCTTGTTGGCGGTACTTGATCAAAGAAAAGGTCATAAAGTTTTGTTTTCTCTTCATGAATGAGCCCTCTCAAGAAACTGTATTCTGCCTGTCATGTCACTTCTTCTTATGTGATAGATTTGTTGAGATGTAAGGTGTGTGCTGTCACATTTCTAAAGATAATGTTTTTGTTCTGGTCTTATTGACTGAAGCTGGAAGAGCTGGAGCAGAAAAAGCCATAACTGTTTCCAGTTTCCAAAGATTCAAATGGATTTTTTCCACGCAAATAAAGACTTATTCCATAATACTGAATTTTCAGATCAGGAAGAACAACCTCCACCACCACCCCTGAAATGTAGGCAGTGTATTTGAAGATGGTCATAGATATCATTCAGATTAATTAATAATTTCCCAGTGGTAGTACCATGAACTTATTATATAGGTGATATTTGTGAGAGTAGCACAAAAGTCCCATCCCCAGAAAAAACACAATTGCTTTCAAAAACTCAATTTTGCAATGAAAATTGCTTATCAGGAAATACATTGGTTTGTATTCCTGACAGATCTCTTCAGTGAAGCTTTCAAATCCTAAAATTGTGACAGTTTTATCTCACTAAACAAAATTTTAAAACATAGAAAATTGTGGAAGAAAAAAAATGAGAAGAGAATTTATGTTACAGGCACTTCTTTCCTCTTCTGGGATCTTTTGGAAGTAAAAACAAACAAACAGAAAAAAAATCAGGATAAGAGTAGCAAGGCTTCAGGTAGAGTGTTGAGCTGTTAAATAGCTAGTCAATTCAAGACTCATGTAAATGGATTTCTCAAGGATTTATAGCTGGTCATTCCCTAGAGACAAAGCTGATCTTCTTAACCAAAAGCATGGATGTGATTTTACAACTTTATTATGGAAATGGCTGCAGTTTCCACTGCAATTACTGCTTGGTCTTTCATAGACACAGCTTCCAGAATGCTTTATAGCAAGCTGCTTCATCATACACTACGTAAGGAAATTACACTTTTCTTTATGTGTTCCCATGTTCTCAGTCTGGTAATTACTTTCACATCATGGGTATTATAATGTGTCAAACTTATTTTTTTTTACAAAAGACAGAAAAAGGAAACAAGAAGAAAAGAAATAAATCTCTCAATATACCCATATTATAAATGCTCACATTACCTTTAATGGCCTTTAGTGCATTGAGCTAAACCCACTTTTTTTTGCAACTCTTCATGAAACTCTCTTGGGCTTTATAAATACCTGCTCCCTTAGCTATACTTCCCTATGATCCTGGGCTTCAAAGTCTGGTTTTATGAGGAAACCACACTGTCTCCCTGTCTCAGCGTGCAATCTTTCCTGTCACCCGCTCTGGGGGCCTGTTAAGCGTGGCTCGCTGCACACAGATTGTTTGTGAAGCTGCCAAACGGAAGCCAGCAGCTCAGTTCAGCTGAAAGAGATAAAAACAACATTATTTCATAGCTATAAAAATCACAATAGACTTGTAAATGGTGCCTTGTACAAACAGGGTTTCTCTTCAGGCAAAGAATAGGTCCTTCAACGAAGACTGAGACATCTGTATTGTTCATTCAACTCTTGTGCAATGAGTTGCTATTAATAGCTCTGCATTAGAAAATCTTGCTATAAATAACATCTGAAATCTACTCCCATAACACCCTTTGTCCTTCATATGCCTTCTTTGGGACATTTGTATATTTAACAAGAAAAAGAGAACAAAACAACTTTGGATAAAAAAGAGTATGACTATATTGAATGATTCAGTTCCTGGGATGGCTTTCATTTTGTGGGAGGAGGAGAAGAAAGATATAAAAAATAAACATCTCTCTGACTTTTCTCCAATATTCTAGCTAGACTAACCAGCAAACAGACACAGCTTGACAGACAGATGATTGTCTTATCAACTGAAACCAACTTGGAAAGAGTATATCCAATCTTCCTAAAATAGCTAATTAATTGGGAACTAGTCCCTCTGTTCTCTTGATATGAGAACTTTTCACAGCAGATGGTCTGTTCCTTGATACAAACTGTATATTAGTTTTCACATCTTCCTGAAATGGAAGTCACTTAACAAGCCCTTCCAAATGAATGGTACCAGTAGGAAAAGGTTGATGGTTTATCTCAGAAGATAAAGATTTGACAAGGTGTTTTAAAAGTTTCATTTGTAATTTTGAGTCTTTTAGTTTGCATAATGGTTTTGTGTTATGTCTTTTGTTAGTTTTCTTCTTTTTTCGTTTCTGAATCTGAGGAATACAGTTTGCTCTTCTCTGTTTTTATTGACACTAATATTTTTGCTAGAGTGAAGCTAAAGGAACTATATAGTGTCCATTAGTGGTTATTAATCTGAAAGCAAAAATTCTTACTGAATTTTAACTTTATTGTACCTTCTCTACTGTGTGTCTCAAAACAGGCTGGATTTTTTTAGTTGAGAACATAAGAATGAGACTACTATTCTTCTTAGTCTTTAGAATAAAGGATTAGAAGAAAACAGTTTCATTTGGAAGAAGGAAGATTTCCTTGCTGAAATCACAATTCTTATTCCACCTTTCATTGTTGGATTGAACCTGGCTTTACAGGTTTTGGTTGATATCACTCTGAAGAAGCTCTCCATAATATTAACACCAACTTGTCCTGCAGCTGTTTGCCACAACTGGTTGTTTGTGGTTTTGAGGGTCTTGTGGGTTGGGGGTTTTTTTTGGAAGAAAATACGCTTCTGCTTCCTTCCTTGCAGATGGTTTCCTACATCCAAAATCATAAAAAGTTTTACCCTTTTTAATCACTCAGTGGCTTTGTACCTCACCACGGTTCCTCCAGGTGTCTCTGCTGTGCACCTAGAGGAAGCGTGTTTGTGTAAGGGTAACAAATTTGAGAAATGTGATATACTTCCTGAGCCTCCTTTTTTGATTATATATTGAAAATACAAATCAGCTCGGTATGAAATCCCACAACATTGAAATACAGCAATACAGTACTGTAGCTAAATCCAATGTTTTCAGCCCTGTTTTCTAAGATGTCTCACTTCCAGAAGCATAAAAAATAATGTCAAAACAAGCTAGTAATAGGGACAATTATCATTTTATCTCTTATGCCTTCAGGTGATTCAGCTTGCAAGCACTACATTTCTGTACAGCAGTATTTCTTTTCCAGACATTCCATAGTGCATATGCATATGTGTGCGCACACAAGTGCTTGTGGAAACAAGGTTCTGAAATGCTCCAGTCTGCACTGCAACTCTGTGGTTCCAAGATCATCTACGACTCAAGTAGGTTAGGAAATCCCAATTCCTTCTTTTCACACCTTCAACAGTTAGCTGTTACACGTAGCCAGTAATGTTCTGGCAGTCTATAATTAAGTAGTTCAATATTGTTTATGCAGCTGTCTGAGTATGTGCTCATCATTAAGCAAGGCCTATATCTGATTGACTGAACACGAGTAAGAAGTAGCTGGTGAAAAGAGACCACACCAGCAGCATTTTGCCCAGCAGAGACAATCAGGTGTTCAGTGAAGGCATTTAGCTAAATCATGTCAGACAGATCTTCAGATGTGAATAAATGCTAAATGCAATGTCTTTGGGAGCTTTGGCCCTTTCATAATTAACTACTAGTGATGTGGAGTCTGGGCCTAAAAGTTATATTTGCTCTTTCTTAATTTAAAGTAGGTAACTGACAATGTTGAATAGCTTTGTCCAGACCTACAGTTAACAGAGATAACTCATAATTATTATTGTAATACATATGAGTTTTCTAGCAATAGAATAGAATTTGCCATGCTGTGTGTGATGATAAAGGGGGATTTCAAGTTTAAGTGTACTTGGAAAATCTTTTAATATCTCAGGTCTTGAAATTAATACTAGATTATGAGTAATTATAGACAGATAAAAGGAAACTCCTTTTTCCCCATTATCCTAAAAAAAAACCCTTGAAGGAAGCATATTTATTCACAGCACGTAAATAATTTTCATCACAAAAATACTTATTCTAAACAGTTAACTTGAAACAGCTACTGTTGCATGGCTATAAGGGATCTTCCCAAATTTTGTGAATCTACACATGAATAATGCTGATTTTTTGTTCTAAATTTGAATTGTGCATTGCAGCTTTCTTTAAACACTTGGATTCATGCAAACAAAGGTAATACATTCAAAATTCATGGTGTAATAAATAATACCAACTCTCTGTGATAAGAATGTTTGTCTGCTGACTCTGTGATAGACATATATGTTGGTAAAACACAAACGCAAGATTTTGTTTTGTTGAATACTCTAAGTATTATAAGTATATTACTGTGTGTACTGTAAGTATCTAGGGTCAATAAAAGGATTTCCAAATCAGACAGCTTGTCTCTGTTTGTTTAAACAGAAGAGAAAAAATATTTCCAAAAGAAGTCAAGCAGTGCTGCTAAGCTGATATTGAAAATTTTATTTATCAGCAGCCAAAATTCTTTACATATTTGTTTTTCATAGGAAACATCTTTTAAAAAAGATCTCTTTAGTGATGCATTCTGCTTTTTCTGAGATTATGAATGATACTAAAAATTTTAAATCAACATACAAAATAAAAATGTATGGAACACGAATAAGACTTTGTTTTTCTCTCATGAGATCAATAGTTACTGGAGTAGGTTCAAGAGGATATATTATTTGTGAACTATGATCCACAAGTTACCTAATTTTTTCAAGTAAATATTGGGAAACTTAATTATGTTGCATGTCATAGTTAAATGAAATGAAAAAGGTACTTTAGAAGAATTTAAATGAGAACTTTTGATGACTATTTTTACACCTCATATTGAGAGAATGGATACCTTGGCTTTCATGAATCCATACTTCTAGGGCTTTGAAGAAACCATAAATTCCTAAATTGATCTAAGATGTGTTTACACCAGATTTTAAGTGTCACCTTTTAGCACACTTTTATGTTATGTAACATGGACTTTTTTTCAGTGTTTTCCTACATCATCCAGATCCTGAGACTTGTTAGAAGATGCTGGGGTTCTTCTCTAGTCCATTATTTCTAAATTTATATATTCATCCTAAATTTATTTCTTAGGGAATCCAGAGGAATTAAGGAGGATGGACAGTTAGCATCCAGTCCTTTCCTCTGCATCATGCCCATGACTGTGTAGTCTGCACATGCTTGTCATGGTTCATATCTTCTAGGGAAAAATCCTTTCCTCAAGTTCCAAATCTCTTGTTTATCTTCCACGGCAAAATATATAAAAAATTATTTATTTATTTTGAGCTTTGTAATTGGTGATTATGATAGATATAACACTGCTTGCTGCATGAGATAGTCTGGCAGGTAGTCTCCTACCAGAAGTTCACCAAATTTTCAGGAATGTCAAGTTTAAAAAGCCAGATAATAGCACATGAAAGCACAGAAGGAAGAATCTGAGTTGCTAAGAAAACGGAAAGTTATTGCATGAAGACAAAAGTCTTATGGAAATCTAAAGAGATCTCCATTTACAATATAGACAGAAATGCATTTTCCTTCTTATCAGATTCAGCCAGAAGTTTGTGCTCACGCTTAAAAAAAATGGCATCCTGGGGTGCACTAGAGACACCATTGCCAGCAGACTGAGGGAAGTGATCCTGCTGCTCTAGTCAGCCCTGGAGAGGCCACATCTGGAGTGCTGTGTCCAATTCAGGGCTCCTCAGGACAGCAAAAACGTGAAGTTCCTGGAGTGGGTCCAATGGAGGGCCACAGTGATGATGAAGGGACTGGAACATCTCTCTTAAGAGGAAAGGCTGAGGCAACTGGTCCTGTTCAGTCTCAAGAAGAGACAACTGAGAGGTGACCTCATCAATATCCATCAGTATCTGCAGGGACGGTGCCAAGAGGATGGAGCCAGGCTCTGCTCAGTGGTGCCAAGCAATAGGACAAGAGGCAATGGGCAGAAACTGATGCACAGGAAATTCCACCTGAATATGAGGAAGAATTTTGTTACTGTGCCGGTGACCAGCACCAGAACATGTTGCCCAGAGAGGCTGTGGAGCCTTCCTCACTGGAGATTTTCAAGAACTCTCTGAACACAATCCTGTGCAATGTGTTCTCACATGACCCTTCTTGAGCAAGGAGGCTGGACCAGATGAACCACAGTGGTCCATTCCAACCTTATGCATTCTGTGATTCTGATTGTCTTATAAATAAAATACATGGAATTTGTTCTCATTTTCTTCTTGCAGCAATTTTCTTTTAGCATATTTTTTTCATTGCCTTGCAACTACCTGTATTTCTACAAGTATTTGTTTGCTCCTGTAAGCATTGTCTTCAGATAAATTTAAGAATTATTTTTCTTAGGAATATCTACTGGTTTTCATTTCAATATTTAGGCAAGTTATAATAAAGATTGTTCGTTCTTGTTTTGTTCTGTTTCATTTTGCTTATAAGGCTTAATACAAATCAAGTACAACAGCATTTCTATCACATATTCTTTTTCCAAAACTGATGATACCTTTTGCATTTTCCAGAGCTGCTTTGAGTTTTGAAGGTGTCTTGACACAGTACATGCTACATATAAGAGCAACAGACAGAGCTACATATAAAACACACTGAATTCAGACAGAACAATTTATAGTTACGGCTATTTCCAGATATTTATATGGTCCCTGTGAAATCAAACCTCTGAACTGTTCAAATATTTCTGCCAAATTTCTATTTTCTGATTTCACTTAGTGTAAAACCCTACCGGACAACCCTACTACCACCAAACATTTTTGACCACATCTTACTCTCTTACTAATACAAAACACTCAAACTATTTGGACAGTTAGAAACAATAGTTATAATTTGAACCTCTATTGCTGATCAAGACCTTTGTTTTATATAAAGGATTATATTCATTTCAGCTTTTACAACATTTATAAACCCAACCCTCTCAGAATTCAACAAGAGAAAATGTATAGGTGATGCTTAAGCCAACTACTACTTTCTTTCTAATGAATTCACATCTGTTTCATGTGAGTGGGTCAAGATAAAGACCCTGTGTATATCTATGAAGTAGATCAATTCATTCTTTGATTCATAAGTGCATATTCTTGCAAGTGTGGGCTTAAGAAATTTTTCACTCCCTGCTGGCCACCAACTGCTACTGGAATGTGTTGCATGTACTTGGGTATTCTTATTCTGGTAAAAGAAAATATTTGGAGGGGGTTATATTATTTTAGTTGATCTTTTCTAAACCAGAAGTTAAAAATTATGTATGAAAGCACTACTAGACACCACTTGAATTTTTTTTACTGATTTTACGGCCCACTGCAGAATGTGTGTACATTGGTGAATCAGCAAAAGAGTGCTCAATCAGAATCCTAGAATTTAGTCCCTTACGTTTCTATATGGTTCCTGCCAATGATGATGGATAGCACAGGTTTAACATGGCAAAGCAAGTAATCATGATAAGCTGCAAGAGAATTCTAGTAGATAGATATTCCAACTCTTCTGAAAATCTCAGAAGATGCATTTCTGGCTGTAAAGGCAAGCATTTATATTTCAAAGAATAATAGAAATTATATTGTACTGAAAATTTTATACAAAACTGAGAAGTAAGTTCATCCCTTAAGATTAAATGTGACCTCCATTATTGATCTGCTTTAAATTCCTCTTTGGTTTAAAATTATCTTAAAATTTAGTAATATTTTCATTGTTGCTTTTAATTCTGCTACAGTCATTCTTCTTAGATTCTAGTCTTGTGTCTTGGGAAAACAGGAAGGTCTATGTAGTGTCTTGGAAAACCAATGAGGAGAACTTAGAGACAAAACTAACTTAAATATTATTTATATGCATAAAAATCGAAAAAGAATAGGTCAACTCTTCAGTCCATATACATTAGATTAATACCACTGCCCTGAGAAGAAATCTGGCCTTACAAACTGCTTGTAATCAGACACAAGTCGCAGTCCTTTCTGCCCCAAGCCCTGATATAACCAGACATTAGTACCACTTCCAGTATTTGCTCCAGCAAGATAAACTTGCTTCGATATCAGGAAAAAATCACGTGAGAGAATGGAAAGCAAAATGCCTTTGTGGTGGATGTCTGAGGCCCTCTTACTGCGGTCTTGGCTGGAGTCTGGAGCTCAGTTGTGCCAGATGATTAACAAAGAGTGGGAGACAGTCCTTGTATTTGTTCAGAGGCATACAGGTAATCCATTGGCCTACACATGACACTTGACAATTTCACCTCTTATTTTCCAATGAATTTTCCTAATGAAGTGAACCGTTAAGAGCAGTGCATGAATATGAACGGTATGTGGCACATTACCTATGCTGCATTTCAGAGCATGAGAAATGTGAACACATTCAGGCATCTGTGAACAGGAATTGGAAGTTGCAGAAAATAAACCCCTTTTTCCTAAAGAGCTTTCAAGCAATAATTCACTCTTATAGAAAGGTCTATCCTCAGGTCAAGCTACCTTTATTTCATAATCCCAGAATACAGCAAGGAAGTGAGGCTGGACACGACCTCTTTCAACTCCTGTTCATCACAGCAGATGATACAAACAGCACAGGCCTTTCACTGCAAGACCTGTGAACAAGCTGGAATCATGGTATAATTTTGCCAACAAGAGAAATTTATCAAATTGGAAGCAACAAAACTTATTAACTTTTGTTTTTGTTGAAGTTGTCTTTACCCGGCATGAATTACTGTATAATTTTAAACAAAAACCCGGTCTCAGATAAAGCATTCTCCAATTAACATTTCTCCACTTAAATGAAAATGTACATTAAGTTTTTGTAGTTTAGTTGTCTTTTTCTACCTAGCCTCATTATTTCTGTGAGGCTAATGCTATTTCACATTGAATAGTATCAGAAGTATGCCATGCAGTTCCAAGGAAGTTAAAATCTTCCATTCTGATTATATATACAGAGACAGAGTCAACCCTTGCTTCAAAAAAGCAGAGACCATTTACAGGCAGACAAACAAGGTAACCAAGAGAGATTTAGGTAACAACTAATCTTATTTGAAAACAGGTAGACTCTGGACTGTATTCAGGCATACTTTGTGTTAATTCAGTGTCTGTTTTCCCTGCTGTGGTAAAGCAATGAATGTCTTGCAGACTGCTGCATTAGATTCCATACACTGTGAGTAGATTCATAGAATCATAGAATCATAGAATAAAAAAATGGTTTGGGTTGGAAGGGACATTAAAGATCATATCGTTCCAGCCCCCCTGCCATGGGCAGGGATACCTTCAGCTGGACCAGGTTACTCAGAGCCCTATCCCTCCTGGTCTTGAACATCTCCAGGGATGGGGAATATATAACCTCTCTGGGCAACCTGTTCCAGTGTCTCATTACCCTCCCAGTCAAGAATGTCTTCCTAATATCTAATCTAAACCTGCCCTCCTTCAGCTTGAGGACATTCCCTCTTGTCCTATCACTACAAGCCCTTATAAAAATTCCCTCTCCGGCTTTCATGTAGGCTCCCTTTAGGTACTGAAAGACTGCCTTACGATCTCCCTGGAGTCCTTTCCAGGATGAACAACAACAAGTATCTCAGCCTGTCTTCATAAGAGATGTGTTCCAGTCCTCTGATTAACTTCGTGGTTCTCCTCTTCTCTTCCTCCAACAGGTCAACCTTTTTATTGTACTGGGGGCTCCAGACTTGGATGCAGCACTCCAGGTAGGTTCTCACAAGGGCAGAGAAGAGAGACAGAATCACCTGCCTTGACCTCCTGGTCACACCTCTTCTGATGCAGCTCAGGATACATTTGGCCTTCTGGGCTGCAAATGCACTTTGCCAAGTCATAATGAGTTTTTCATTCACAAACACCAAGTCCTCCTTTGCAGCGCTGGTCTCAGTCCGTTCTGCATCCAGCCTGTATTTGTGTTTGGGATTTCCCCAACCCAGGTGCAGGACCCTGCACCTGGCCTTGCTGAACTTGATAAGGTTTGCACAGGCCCACCTCTCCAGCCTGTCCAGGTTCCTCAGGATGACATTGCTTCGCTCCAGTGTGTCAACTGCACCACAGAGCTTGGTGTCCTGCAAACTTGCTGAGGGCGCACTCAATCCCACTGTCCATGTCACTGACAAAGATGTTAAAAAGTGCTGGTTTCAATACCAATCCCTGAGGAACAATGCTCAATAGCATGATATTTTTAGATGATGAATGCCAATCTTCCACTGTACATCACTCAGAAAACAGACTGAAGGGCAGAGCAAAAACAGAAAGCAGGTAATACTATTTTCAGTTTATTCCTGAAAAGTGGTGACAGCAATGTGAAGCACTCTAGGTAACCTCAGGAAGTGATCTTTCTTCTTCATGAAACAGTGAATTTCCTACCTATTTCAATCTGCTGTGGGTTTGAACCGCTGTTAGGGTAAAACACCAAGGTCATATTAATTTCCACTGTGCAAAATTATAGAAAATTCCTGAATACAGAAAGTGTGCCAGAGTAGAGTTTGCATTGGCGCTGCATTACCCACTGCATGAGTAGTAGGATAGGATAGGATAGGATAGGATAGGATAGGATAGGATAGGATAGGATAGGATAGGATAGGATAGGATAGGATAGGATGACAGTTTGCTGTCTTTCAGCTTAAACAGTGCCTAAAGAGATGAAAGATCTGGCTTGTCTTTTGATATATCTTTTGAGTATTTATGATTTTTTTCTATGTACAGTTTTTGAAATATGGTATATGAAATTCTGAAAGGCCAAAAGGTACGGCCTAGGAAGAAGGTTCACTTTTCATTTGAAGAGAGACAGCATTAGAATCCAGCCTAACAAAAACTTTCTGTATATTCTTTTTCCTCTTTGTGTAAATAATTGTTAATGGCAGAGGCAGCTACATTACTGGCTATTACACAGCTTTGGTGGTGCTGCTGGTGGTGTTGTATTGGTTGCCTTTTGTATGTTTAGTTTTGTTTGGTTTGTGGTGGTTTATTTTATTCTTTCTGCAGACATTTTAGTCTTTTCATTGTTTACAGAAGTTCTGAAAAAGACAAACTACACAAAAGGTGATGATGATACTCTCTTCTGGCTCGTGACTGGTAGATTTTCCGGAGAGATGACACTGGATACATTTTAGAAAGCACAAAGGTAGCTGGCTGAAAGACTCAGATGTTCAGGAACCTACCTTGTAACACAAAGGAAAGAAAATCTGGAGAGCAATTCAGACACTTTAGCATCTAGTGCCTTTTAGTACCTGAAGAGTATCCTCCTTGGCCCCAAAACATGTAAATAAACTCTATTTCTGTGCATTATCTGTCAGCCATGCAGATGTCTAGGACACCCTCGAGAGTCTCTAATGACTCAGCTACCCTTTTTGATCATTAGGTAGATTGCAAGGGTGGAAAACATGCATCCTTTCTCCTTGTAATATGATCTTTCCTTATGCATTCCTTTAATCTGTTGTTTAAAAAACAATTACTTCCTCTGGGTCAAAGGATATGTTTGATTCAAGATTTAAATCAAGAAGAATTCTTGATTTCAGAAAACTTCATGGAGAAACCCCTAAGATTTTCCTAAATGCAAGAGGTCTCTGACTTCTGCTTTCCATCTATTCTGTAGCATATCTGGTGCTCTGTTTTACACATGCATAATGGATAATCAGTTTTTTCCTGTTAGCCTGAGCAATTAATTACCTCTTTATGTACAGATTTCATGCATCCATAATGTAGATGACAGGTTATAATGTAAGTATTCTATTAATTATTCTTATTCAATCAGCTGCATGCGTCAATCACAATTCTGTGAATAAGAAGCTACACACAGTTCCAGCCCCATGCTCTCACATTCTAGAAGTAGGAGTCTTCTTACTATTCTCTACCTCCAGGCAACGTCACAACTATCCAGATTAAAAAAAAAAAAAAGCTAACTCATTTTACTGTAGTTTTGTTACATTATTAATATTTAAGTACATATTATTAAAAAAAAAAGGATATGAACTATACTAATGGCTTGCTTAAAAATGAGTTCTGTTTTCAAAATGTGAAGAGAATGTGCATGTCTAAACACTCCAATAATGGTGTTTAAGCAGGAAAATTGTTTTTACTTCTTTACCTCTTTTATTCTTTCTTTAAATATTTTAGGCTCATGTAATACTTACTCATAGCAAAAATGTATTTGCAATGATGGATTAAGCTGTTCTTTAAAGCAGTCAATGGATTCTTTCAGGCTAGATGTCCCTTAAATCATTTGTCAGAAACTTCTGAATTTCTAAAGAAATTTCATTTCCCCTTATTCTAAAGATAGAAATTAAATAAGTAGAAAATTACCCACCCACGCAATGCAAATGCACTGGCATTATTTTCTAATTGCTGCAATTATGTTGCACATTCTTACTGGTACCAGAGCTGATGGCTCAAACTGGAGAAGGGGTTAGTTTCACTGCATCATCGAGAACAGTGATAACAGTGCTCTGAGACATGTAAGCAGTGTCACTGCACTCTAGGGCATTATACCAATTAAATGGGAAAAGTGCTGGGGTATATCAGCAAGTAGCTATGGTGAAAAACTAGAGCGAAATTGAAGGTTTTCACCACGTGTGGATTTTAGCCTGTGTTCCAGTAAGAGATTGCTGAGCTGTATAAAATGCCCTTTGTCATGTGAGTGGGAAAACTAATAATGGGATAGCCAGCAACTGACTGTTAAATTGGCAATTATTTAATTGTCAATCTAGCAATTTTTCAGTTTATAGAAAAGTGGTAGGTTCTGTTTAGGTGGCACAAGAATTGAAACTTCTTGCTCCTGAGAAGAAATCCAACTAACAAAATTAGATATAGCTCACATAATTGAAATGTATTCTTCCAATTAGTGTGGAAAGAAATCAAAGGAGTTCTGGAACAATGGATGGAATTCTGTAATAAACACATTATTACACATGCACCTATATTGTAACAAATAAATTTAAGTGAACTAATTATTCTTTTAAACATTAAAATGGGAAAATTTATCTATTTAGTACTTCCTGTTGGACAGCTAGAAAAGGTAAAGGTCTATGCATAGATTTGTACTGAATTTCCTTAATCTGCATTTGTTCTTATCAACACACTTCTACAATTGTGAAGTTGCTGCTAGAGATGGAAAAGGAAGCCTTCCTTGACAGAGAGAATTGACACCATGGACAAATGTGAGTGGTCAGTTTGGAGGTAATATTGATGTACGTATTGAAATAAAATGCTTTTTATTTTCTGACAGATTGATAGAAATGCAGATTAACTATACTTAATACAGGTAAATTGTAATTAATAAGATCTAATCAGAGGGTATTTTAATCTCACCTCTAACTTGAATCACAAAATATTGAGATGAAAGCCGCAAGAAAATGTAAAATAATCTGTTTTGGTTTTTATCTATTCAGTTTTCAACAGCATGTTGTACGTACTTCCATGCAAGCAGCTCATTGCTAGTGTTGCAGACTGTAAGATCAGAACTGCATGAGTGGGGAGGGGGGGCCTATCACCAGCCAGTAACCACCAAAGTTGCAGTTCAAACACATGTGTGAGGGCAGAAAACCTACAGAGTTGATACTGTGGTGAAATTTGAAGAAGAAATGAAGAAACACAGATTCAGGTCTGCGGTTTTTTCTATTGAGCTGAACTGAATTTGGACTATTCTGTCATCAAATAGAGTGGCTACACTCCAAGTTCACCCTTGGTGATCATTGCCCATGAGACATTTCTTTCATTTAACACACTGAGGTGTTGGAGTCTGTGGTGGACTGGGTTAGCTTTCTGCTAGAAACTCATCCATCAAGACCTGACTAGCTGCACCAAGCATGGAGAACAGGGACCCATGGCTGTTGGTAAACAGTAGGAATTGCACCAGCTCTGCTTAATCCAGTCATGAAACCTTCACTGCAGATGGGGGTGTTGAGCAGCAGTGTAATGGTGACACTATTGCTTTACTTGTGGCATTCACCACCAAAATAGAAAGAACGGAAAGGAACCTAAACCTCACAGTTCCTTTCTAGCTGTAGAAACAAATCAAGAAACACTCTACCCAGCCCAGAACGAAGGCACTTTACAAAAGTGAGTAGTATGTTATCTATTTATTTACTTACTTACCTAATTTTCCCCATGAAGGAACCCTCAGCCTGAAAACCATGTAAGTTCACAGAGTAAGAAGATTTTGCATTGCCATGTGTCTCAAGACTACATAGCAATGACAGACAGTAAAGTAGTATGAGTAATAAAGAGTAATAAAGGTGCTCTAGATGTTAGAAGGCACTCAAGTTAGTTAGGGATGAGGTTTTGTTAAGAACATGAACTAGCAAAAGAAGAAAGAGGCAAGGATTTGGTTTTTTCCCTTTTCTTCAGGCGCCATTGCCCCTTCTAACTCTTCTGAGAACCTTGTATTCTAAGACTCCAAAGCTTCCAAAACCCCTTTGTTTCATACAGAAAAAAGGCTTATATTGCCTGAGCCAAGCTGATGGCAAGATATCTGGTTTTTATACTCTCTCTTTTCTTTCCATTTTTTTATATTTAATAATGCATGGCAATTTCTTTTTTTTTTTTTAAGATTCCTGAAATCCAATCTTAGAGAGGGACTCTGATTGAATCCACTAGGTAGCATCTAGGCAATTATTGAAGAGATTCTGTCTGTGTAGTCATTGAGTCTCAATGCAAACCTGAATGTGATGCAGCTGTTGCTGGAGGGGAGTGTCTAATGTTGGGGGTTTTTTATGGTAACCAGCTCCCGGGGAAATGGAGATTCAGATGCCTGCTTGAATTTGGGAATGGGTCTCCTGTAAAATAAACAAAGGCATACAAGACATCAAATTAAGTAGGAAAATAGTGAAAAAACTTCTAAACCCTTTTGTCTGTAAAAACAGGTTGTTTACTCACAAGAGACTGTAGCTAGGGCAACATGTTGCAAAAGTTAAGCCAATTTGTGAAAAGAAAATTTTACTACTCTAACATAAAAGGTACTATTCTTGCCGTAGTGTAGCTTTATGTGACCTAATTATTTTCAGATTAAAAATTGATAGAAATAATTAAATAAATATCTACCAGACTAAATTTGTCAATTTCCTGGGTACAAGTGAGCTGATTACAGATGACTTTCCATCTATAATATAGTACAACAACTTATGCACAACATACACTAAAAAGGAAAGTCCAGTCGATAGAGAATATTTTATATCAACAAGGGGATTTATTTGAGAAAATGGATAAAAATGTCAAGACCTCATAATCATAAAAGAGAACAAACTTTGATGCAAACTCATTTGAACCAGGAGCAGGGAGAACGAATCAATTAGATATGAGAAAGCAATTTACTGCTGACAGGAAGAAAGAGAAATAGTTGTGGATATAAATGAGAAATTGAAATGTGTGGAATGAAAATGGGGAGGTATCAGAGATGTTAATGATAAAGAGTAATAATAATAAAACTTGTGGCAGCTAAGAAACATCAAGTTGATTTTAGCAGTATTACAGACCTCTTCATTGCAAAATTACTAAAAATGAACTTAAAAAGCAGTATTCAACAGATGCATCTTTGATTTGAGAAAAAGAAAGCATAGCAATGTATTTCCTAACAGAGGACTACATGCACTAAACTATAAATGGTGACTTTTAAACAACAGCTTCTAGTGATGACTACATTTTTATGAATAGAACCATGTAATATATCTCTATGAATCTAGAATTATCTGAACAAGGGGACCTTTTTTTCTGCTGATAGTTTTTAACATATTTAGCAGTGTTGGAGAAGTACTAAAGGAACAGGAATGCATAAATCTTATGTCAATATTTAAAATGACAAACATAAACTGAATAGTATAGCTGGAAGGCTTGCACCAATGCAGGGCTATTAACGGAATCCTTAGAAAATCCAGTGTTGATAAAATTATCTTAAAACTCACCAAAGAGAGCATTTTACAGCACAATATTATTCTAAAGACACAGAGAAAGGATGTGGACTTAAATTTTTTTTGGTTTCCTAGTGATTTGCATACTCATTCCAGCTACAGAAGATCTGATCCATTCTGTCATCTCTGTCTGAAGGCATTTAATTTCATTGCCCAATTTCAGGAAGTGTGCTGTATCTTCTTTATCTAGTGGCTCCACCTAAAACTCAAATGTAAGCTTGGGGTCAAAATTCATGGTTTTCTGATCAGCTGAGTGTACTCACCATTAAGCTGGCACACTGTTCCCTCTCTTGCATTTTCTTGACCTAATAATTCTTGAATTCTTGCAGGATGGCTTCACTACTTCAATGTGAGGTCAGCCATCTGGGTCAAGTTCAAAGGCTGCTGGTGAAACATAGGTCAGATCAAATGAAAGTGTTATTCCTTATGGCTTTAAACATTCTCTGCCTCTTAAATCTGAATGTCTTCACTGAGGAGAAGCTTATCTCAAATTTACTTGATAAATTTTCCACCAACCTCACACGGTTACTGATAAAATGGCTGATAAGGTCATCACAGTCTTCAGGAAAAAAAGGCCATTTCCTGAAAGTATGATCTGGCATAACTCAGGGAAGGGAACTACCAATGAAAGATTCAGTCCAACTCCGTAAGTCGACACCACCAAGTCACACAGATCTGCCCATATCAAAGCAGAACACAGATTCATAAGGTTATCTATTCTGAAAGGTAGCTAGCTGATCAATACTATCCTTTCAGTTTCTCCAGTACATGTTGAAATCTGGCTAACAGAGCTAAAGAAATACTCAGTCTTACTACATGTACAAATAAGCACAAGATTTTGTATTTTTTTAGGAAAGTGTGAGTTCTGGACTGTGGTGAGGAATTCAAACTCAGATGTCAGAAGATGCAGAGTATGAGCTGAAAACCCAATTTATTTCCTTCTTTCTGAACTTTTGTGTTAGTGTGTGTTCCCCGTTAATCTCTTTCAAAGCTGACTGGAGCTAAGAAAAAGTCCTCAAATAGGCATTGGATCAACCATTATTAAGGACCAATGGTTCTGATCAAGAAATCAGTGTAGAGATTTATCAGTGATATTATATATAGACTAATATATATACTATTGTCTTTCATATTATATATATATATTAATATATATATAACACTAACAGACTGATGATAAGTTATACAGAATTTTGGGGAAAAGCATGTTTTACTTCAGTCCAAGCTTAGTTCATACCAAAGTTTAATCAAAAACCACACTTCCTGTAGCTGCATGATGTAGAGAAAATGTTGAAAAACTCAGAAATCTAATTTGAAGTTTATAAGATTGGAAATCTATTAAAAGTTTGAAGTTGGTCTAGATGTTTTTACCTACTCTTCATCACTCTTCCATTCTGCCTACATGGCTATAACTAACATCCAAGAAGTAAATATATGCCATAAAGTAGCAATGACATAGAATCTTTGAATTCCCCTCACAGCTAACGCATTGTAACTTTGGAGTGGTATAGAAGTTCATAAGAGTTTGCTAGTGGGGATTTACTATAAGATGAGAAAAAAAACTTGACTGTATTACAGCATTTATCCATGGCTGATTTATAAAGAAAATGGCTGATGATCTTCAGATTTTAAATCAAAATAAAATTAAAAAAAAATTTATTCACAGATGTCTTGAAACTCTTATTTCTTGAATGAGTGTAACGTTTGTGTCTTACAAGTATCATGGGTCATTCCCACCAACATAGTATCAGGCTAAAAAAAATCATTGCATTTATTACTAGATATACTTTTCTATTCTACAAATATCCAATAACTATCAAACTGAAAAAAAGAAAATCTGCAGCCATCATTCTTTCAATTTAACTATTCTTAACCCACAGCATTGTAAATGTGGTGATTTAGCTGCTCAGTAATTTTTCTTTATTTTTGTGCTTAGTGGATTGAGTTCTGAAACATGATGATCTGCCATTAGTGTAAATGTCAGTTTTGATAAAAAAGTAGAACACTCATGCCCATGCCCCTTCTTTGAAGGACATAGAATCACAGAATCACTAAGGACTCGAAGATCGCCGAGTCCAACTGTTAGCCTTGCACTGCTCTGTTCATCATTAAACCATATGCACAAGTGCCACATCCTTCTGAATACTTCCACAGATGGTGATTCCACCACTTCCCTGGGCAGCCTGCTGCAATGCTTGATAACACTTTCTATGAGGAAAATTTTCTCATATCCAATTTAAATCTCCTCTGCTGCAACTTGAGGCCGTTTCCTCTCATACTGTCACTTATTACTTGGGAGAAGAGACCAACCCCCACCTAACCATGACCTCCTTTCAGATAGTTGTGGGGAGTGATTAGATTCCCTCCAAGCCTCCTCTTCTCTGGCTAGATAACTTCAGCTCCCTCAGCCACTCCTCATCAGACATGAGCTCCAGATCCTTCATCAGCTTTTTTTGTCCTTCTCTGGACTCAATGTCTTTCTTGTAGTGAGGGGCCCAAAAAAGAACACAGGATTTGAGGTGCAGCCTCATCAGTGCCAAGTACAGGGGGATGATCACTGGCCCATTTTTACAGATCATATTATTTTTGATAGAAGCCAGGTGCTCTTGGCCTTCTTGACCACCAGGACACACTGGGACATGGTTTATTTGATTTTTAGTGTCACCTCTAGTGGCACATGTTGTGTATCCATTCATTGCAGAAAACATTATCTGAACGAAAGGAAAGAATCCCACAGCATTTCAATTTTAGCACTTGAATGTATTTCCAGTGCAAGTCCTTTGGTTCATTGATGTACCCTTCATCTCATTTTAAGATCTTTGCATATTGGGAGAGGTGCACAAACTTACTTGTTACATGATGTGTGATTTTACAATATGCATTATAGAAACTATTAAATATAGACAGCTGATTTTCTCCTTGTGGGCAATTATTTTTTCTTGGGGTCTTTTTTGCTTTTGTTATGAAGTCTATTTTCCTGAAAGGAAAAATTTTAAGATGATATTCATTCTATTCATTAAAATCTCCCACCCTTCTTTTGCTATTTTCTCTTTGAAACCTGTGTTTTGATTAGTATTCTTTACAAGATGCAGCAAAATTAGTACCATTAGCTTCAGACTACACCGCATCCGACCTAGAGACTGGAGCCCTTTCTTAATCATCAGCCACACTAATTGACCCTTCTTCTCACAAGGGTTATTGCAGTTAGGCAGCATTTCAGCCTGCTAGCCTCTCTACGCTATTTGCTTCAATAAACTCAATGTCCTTTTTTGTATAAGCTGGGAGATAGATAATCATGTTGACAAGTCACATTATATAGCTGTTAAACACACAATTCTCTTTTGTCTCAGCCTAAAATACATCTCACTGACAGTAAGAAAGCAGTATTTTTAACAGGTACAAGTATATATCACAGGCAATCATAACAGGGAGAAAAAACTGTTCCTTAAACAAATACTACTGGACAATTTCTTTTGTTGGAATACTATGTTAGAGGACTTGTGTCTTTTTACACACAAAAGACACTTGATTATTAAATTCACATTTAAAAATGAGATTAAAAGGTTAAAACCTCAATAATCCTTCCAATGGTCAGTATCTTGATGCTATCGCTAGTTGAACAATCTGGGGGTTTTTTTTTCCATATATAGTCTCATGTTGTTTCATGCAGTTTTGCAGAACTATGCAGACTCTCCTTTTGTTATGGGAGGAAGCGACACAGGGATAAGATGCATAATGACTACTTGTCCATTTCCAAGAAAGAAAAAAGGAGGAAAAAACCACCTTGAATAGACACCAGTGAAACATTTAATGAAACTCCTCATCTGATTATTCTGGACCTGTATCTTTCCAAGCACTGTTCTTCCTCCTGGACCCACCTCTGAGAAAGTCTGTGATGGTTCACGGTCAGACCGATGGGCACAAGCACACTGTAGGAAACTGGGACCGTCCCTCTTCAGAGCCAGGACTGAAGTGCCAGTTTGTCCTTCTGTGCGCCTCCCATTCTAGGGGCAACGACTGGGGTCCACCTGATATCAAGTTTTCTCTTCTGTGCCCATCCTAACTGCACAATTTCCTGAATATAACCTTTTACTGACTTGGTATTGCTACTCTCAAACCTAGACAGAGATAGTCTGTGTCCTGAGGGATTGAGAGTAGAATTTGGCTTTTTTTCCCCACTGTAGGAGAATCAGCACTTTTAATAATGATGCTAAAAAATAAAATAGATTTGTGTATTTTATTAATTTTCCATAATTTAATGCTGCCTTACAAAATTCTATTCAGTCAGGCAAGCAATTTTTTCTTTTGACAGGCCAGTAAGATATCATTAATTTTTCATTCTCATCAATCACCATGGTAAAGGCCGTCTGAGAAGGTTTTGTGCTTTGGCTGGTAATTTGTCATGACAATTTTGCAAGGTTGTTTTAATGCCTTCTTTTAGCTGATTGAAAATGTCTTATTTACTTCAATTAGTTTTACCAGTGAGACACCATGGTTTTATACAAAATGAGTTGTTAATTGCTCCCCAAAGCCTAGGTAGACACCTGCTTTTCTATTAAAACACAGATCAAACTGCATATGTGGTGAGGGCTAAAATTAACTCTATTGTAAATGCAAAGCAGAGAGACTTAGGGCTTTGTAACGTGTAATATAGTCGATTTTATTTGTGACATGAAATATTTTCTGATTTTCAGTTAAGTATTAGTTTTGCAATATAGAAAAATATAACAAACAGAAGCTATTTTGTTTTTACTTGCCTGCTAGACACCACTATTCTAAATATATATTTATGTATATATCTGTATTGCCCTAAGTGATAGGTGTTTCATAAATCCTTTGTAAAGCTGGTGAATTAAGCAACCTTTCAATGACAATCTTTTGAGCTTAACTAATCAGCTCTTTATAACGTATTTAATACTGACAGATGATAGAGAAAGCAATAAAGAAGATTTAAACATCTACATTAAAATCTTCAAGGTCCCATGGTCCAGTCTCTAATCATGAAGCAGTATTTGTTTTCTGTACAACTGTATGCAATTTTCATAATGGCATTAATATTTCCACATGGTGAGGTCGTACCACCACAGTACAGAAAACAATTGTCTACAGCTGATTTCACTAGGTCACCAACACATTCTGCAGCTGGTATGAGGCCATAATTAGTGAAATTAATTAGCCTTAGGAAACTAAGCCATGTGACCTATACTTTAATACACATATTCGTTGCTATGGTAGCCTAAATAGGAGTATGTCTCAAGCTGTAAGGGCCCCTGGTTTCCTTTCAGAATGAACAGCGACAGTGTGGAGGTGTAGAGAAGGAAAATCTATTTGTTGGATGTGGTAAACTGCAACAAATAACAAATGAAGTGAAACTGGTACCTGAAGGCATAGCTTGATAGAAAACTAAGTGTAGCATTTAAGCTTTGTGATGAAAAGCTTCAGTATTTCCAAACTTCAGGTATTATTAGAATTTTATGGCACTGGTCAGAAATACTAGAGGTAAGTTAATGTTGTGGTAATATTTTTCCTTAATGGTATTGATTTCTTTCCTTATATTCCAAATTCTTCTAAACACAAACAAATGAAAGCTCTTGGGCAGATATGTCAGAAAGACCTTTTCAATTTTGGATTTATACTTTTTTAAACTTCCCACCACTTTTAGACTCTTCCCATATACTCGCCTCATTTTTTTGCTTCTATTTCTCTACAAAATCCTATTTACCTACTGGCATCCAAAATCTGTTACCAAAAACCCCTTGTTAAATCAATGATAAAATTTTACCGGGAGATGTATCCTCATGTACTGAAGAATTTATTAATGTTGTTTTTCAATAATGTGACATGGCAAATTTTTTCAGGATGCATGTTAAAAGATATATTTATTTTGAAAAATTATACAAGAAAACACCCACAGACATGAGGCATTCATGGAACTTTGACTGTAGGAAGACTTCATTTTAAAAGAAGGTCCCAAGACTATTCTGCACCTTTCGCATATTGAGCAAAGTTCGTGCTTGCTGTCACAGAATTTCTTGATGTTGGGATTTAAAACACTATTTTCTAAATTATTTTGACTATGTGACCCTAAACTTTATTAGTCAGCTCCAGTAATTTCAGAATCTTTTTAAAAAGACATAGATGAAGGAAAATTATGTTACTATAAGTGCAGTGACACGTGTTGAAAAGACAAAAATAGTACTGGGAGGTGGCTTGAGGTCTCATGCATTACACATGTTGGAATACTCTATATAGTTAGTCAAATTTAATTGTTGGCTATATTTGGCTCCTGCAGTATGGGGCTGGATAGTTTTCCAAAGACTTATTGAGGTAAATGGTTCTGTTTCTAGCAATAGCTTACATAATGACTACATTTCTGCAGAGATTCA
The DNA here is from genome assembly GCA_013397845.1 of Melanocharis versteri. Taxonomy (NCBI): domain Eukaryota; kingdom Metazoa; phylum Chordata; class Aves; order Passeriformes; family Melanocharitidae; genus Melanocharis; species Melanocharis versteri. The sequence continues at coordinate 4,399,495 of VZTG01005248.1, read as the reverse complement.
GTGGGGCAGTTTATTTCCTTTTTATAATTATCTGAAAGATAACCTGCGTCAGGTACTGCTCTCCTCATGAAGGTTCAATGCCACAACTGTTAAAAAAAGCGAACAACTTTCCCAAGGACTACAAATAACTGCATGGTGAGAAGTTCTTAAGAAGTTCATGAATAATTCTGAAAACTTGGGATAAAGAAAATACACCCACAATTTTACACATTCCTTGTGCAAATGTAAATACTATGAAATTTCTGACTATACAAATTTAAACTTTGGCGATAGGGAAAAGGGAATGGTTAATCTCCAAGCCAGAACAGCACAATGTGCGGGGACTCCCTGAGGAGGGGCCTACACTGCCCTGAGTTGGATGTGTCCCATCCCAGCCAACTCCAACCCACCCACTGCAGGGCACTGCTGATTGTGAAAATGCATTTAAGGAAGGGCAAAGAAATGCCACAGAGGCAGAGGAAGAAGGAAAAATGTGTGAGAAATGGCCCTGCAGACAGCAAGGTCGGACAAGAGGGTGAGGGATGCGGTGCCTCAAATGCCAAAGCAGAGATTCCTCAGCAGCCCCTGCGGAGACCATAGCAGAGCAGAGGGGATTTCTTGCAGGAATTGAGGGCCAAGGAAAGCCCACACTAGAGCAGGATTAACTGGGAGAACTCCAGCCACTGGAAGGGCCCATGCAGGGGGAAAGGGCCCATCTAGGGGCCCCCTTAGAGCAGGTGAAAAGACAGTGAAGGAGCAGAGAGAGGATGTCTTACAGAGTGACCAAGTGCCCATTCCCACCCTCTATGTTTCTCAGGGGGTATAGAGGAGTCAGGAAGAAAACAGTGAATGGGGAGAAAGGTGTTGTTTTAAGATGTGTCTCTGTTTCTTACTCCCAAAATCTATTTCAATAAGTTCTGCTAACTTAGTCTCTAAGTCGAGTCTGTTTTGCTTGTCATGGTAATTGGTAGGTTCTGTCTGAGTCTTGATCTTGACACAGGATCTTTGACATCCCACATCCTCTCCCTGCCCCTCTGAGGAGAGGGGTGGATGAGCAGCTGGGTGGGAGTTTGGCTGTTGGGCAAGCCTAACCCAGCACAGTAACTGAAAGGCTTGGGATGGTCCTCCATCTTGAGGCAAAGCCGATGCAAACTTTCAGCCAAATGCATGTCTCCCTCCATCTAAGAAATTATTACAGATGCTAAAGAACCTTCTCTCTAGTGATAGCAGTTCTGGTTTGCATGACAGCATCTAAATTCAAATTCCATCTATAAATAGTATTATATTATGAAACTGTAATGTTTAATTTTATAGGGCTGCTTGAAGGAAGATTCTTCTACATCATATAGCAGTGAAATTAGATCTGAAGTTTTGCCCTCAGGTACAACAAAGTTGCAACCAAACTAGTTGGTGTACCAGGCCTGACACTGATTTCACACTGATCTATACCAGCAGTAGCTCCAAATCATCTTATTCATGTGGTCAGGGGTCTACATCTATTCATGTAGTCAGGAATTTATTTATTTATTTATTTTTGGCAGGGTGTGTGAATTAAATCAATGGCAAAACTTTCTAATCATGGCCAGGTTTTCATCTGCTATGTTTGTTATGTCACAGTTACTAATTATAAAGCTAAACAAAGCAGAATAAAATACAGCCCATTGCTAGTCTTTTGAAGGGAGATGTGAATTTAAAAAAAAATTAGAAGGGCATTGAAACCTAGTAATGCAGACGATTATCATGTGTAAACGTGAGTGTAAGATTTAAGGAATTAAGGAACAATAATTTCTCAAATGCTTTTTGGAAGGTGCATTTTGATAAGCATTAGGAAGAGAGACAAGACTGATGCACAAGAAATTAAAGAGTGACTAGGGACCAAAAGGAAGAAAGAGAAGGGTAGAAAAATAAAGGAATTATAGGAAGTGTGTTTTTTGAGCTGAAAAGAACACAATGCAAAAGTGACAGACTCATAATAGAAGTATTAAAATGAATGTGATTGGAAAATCTATCACTGCAAACCAAACAAAAAAGAATTTAAATTTCAATAAATATATCTAGAAATGAATTATAAATTCTACAAAATTAAAGATATATTGTTTATCTTGTATGGATTAGTAAACTATGCTCAGATATTGCCTTTATTTACAAGAATTAAATATATAGAAATAAAACAAACAGCAAGAATTTAATAAAAAATAAAGTAAAATGCAGATTTGTATCAATAAAACTTACAGTATTCTTTCAAAGGTTTTACAGTACTTTATTGAAATAGTAATGCATCAGACTTTAAATAGTTAACCAAATACAACTAGTACCACTAAAAGTAATAATGTAAAACAAAATACACACCTTCAATAATTTTTAAGAAATATTCTTATCTAACAGTATTCTCTGAAGATATTAAGACCATCTGACTTCCTCTTCCTGCTTTCGTAAGGTACTTCAATATCTTCAAGGAGACCACTTAAACTTCCTGAGGCTCAGCCCATCTTTTTAAAACATATTGTCTCATTTCTGCCAGTGACTTGCTAAGCAAGACTGTGCCTTTGTTTTCCTACCTGACTCATTCTCCTATCTAACGTGATAAATTCTCTAAGGTGGAGATTTTCCTTCACTGGGTATACGTACACCAGTTATGCCACTGCTAGGCAGTGACACAAATAGCAATGAACATATTATCCTAACATTGGTGTCATGGTTTTAATTTGTGATTGTTGTCCTCAATGCATGTTGTTATATAAGTTTAATATTTCCACTTTTCAGAAAAAGAAGGAGAAAACAAGACAGAGGCAAGAAAGATTATTGATCTGGCAAACACTACATAAGAAGCTTATGATAATGCAGAGAGCTGTATAAAATTGTGTCTTGGCTACTCAAACTACGAAATGTCTGACCTACCCCTTCCTTGCCTCTCCAGGGCCTAAAACGTGAGTACAAAAGAAGCTGAAGCAGGTACACTAGTTTGAACTAGGAACTAGACAAACTACTTAATAAATAAAGTCGTGAAAACTAATCCATGTTCATTCCTCTTCTTTCCAGGAGTGCAGAGAATCATCTCTTACCCAACCAGAAATTTTTCTGTTAGGTTGTTTGAGTGAACGTGAACACAAAAGAGCTCAGAGGAGCAATGACAGTTGTGGAACACCGCAAAGCTTATCAGGGGCCCCTGACCTGGCTCCTCCCAGGGCTACCCTAGAAGGATGATCAGTCCCATGGCCCAGAGGGGTGTGACACTAGTCAGTTCAAGTCAAAGGGAGAGGCTTTTTCTGGAGGAAGGCTGAAGGAGAGGCTTTCCCCGTGGAAAATCTTTTAGACTGGAGATGGGGATAGGGGCCACTGCTACAGGGTTATGGGCTTCATTATGGGATGCTGTGGAAGAGAATTTTGAGCAAGACTTGGCTTATTTGGGGAAAAGGGCCAACAGTTAACAAAGGGAGGACTCAAGGCAGCTTGGAGAGGAGAAAGCATAGGAAAACAGGGTCAGGGTAAAAGAAGCCAGTTAAATGTTAGCAGAGGGACTGGTCACTGTGTTTGCATGGTCATGCCCTCTGCCTGATCTTTAAAATCCTCTTTTTTTGGGGAGTCTCCATTCTGTGCTCATGTCTGTGCGTGGAGGTCTAGGTACCAGCCACTGGGTAGGGCAGCAAGTCTAGAGACCCATGCATCTGTGGTGCCACCACCTAGAGAAACTGGAGTACGTGTGTGTAGGGTGGGTGCACATGTCAGCATGTGCAATTACCAGCAAACATCTAGCTGGTCTAGCTGGCAAGCAGGATGAGAGACTTGCGAGTCAAGTTTTGGAGTAGCCAAAAGTCTGGGTCAGATCTTGGAGCGTGGGTCTGAGAACTGGTACTGGAGGGACCTGGAGGTCCAGGCCAACTCCTGTAGCAACCAGGAGATCTGAAGGTTGGCTAAGGCCAGAAGTGGAAATCGTCTATGGAGAGACCTGTTTATATGCGTTTGTGCATGAGGTCACAGTGAAACCCAGGGACTGGGTAGACTGAATGCCCACCCAGGCAGGTTACTGGAGAGATGGATCATGTGTCTGTCTGTCTGTCAGTCTCTGTGCTTTACCAAAGGTGCTCTGGGTATCAGCAGCTGGAGTAGGGCTGTGGCCTTGCAGGCTCGTATGTCCAGGTGCCAGTGATGGGGAGACCTGTGATCCAGAGGTAGCTGCTGCAGAGTCTGAGCCCAGCTGCTGGAGGGACCCACACAGTGTATATGTTCCACTAATTGACCTTCACTCATCAGTCAGAGATGGGAACAGGGAAAGGACATTGACACTGTTTGTGTGAGTGCATTCTCTGTCCATGCCTTGGTCTGTGTGACCAGCTGTGTGTACATGTAGATATATATAAACTTGGTGTGTATGTGTGCTCATGTGTGACTACTGGAGACACAGGCTCAGCCTCACTGCTGGTCACACCTCTGGATGTGAAATTATGGCAGCTTTTTCTCCATTGCCCTACTGGATTAGGTAACTCCTATCACTTTTTCCTATGAGTAACTATCTACTTTTCTTTCCGTATCACTCCTTTTCCAAATAACAGTTGTCATACTGTCCATAATCAGTATGAAAATAAAATATTTTAAGCAGGAAAAGAAGTAGCTAGCCATTCTGCTTTTGTATGGCTATACAATTTTTATTCTAGATATACATAATCTGATTCAGGAAAATGATGAAAAGGTCTACAAAGATTAGATGCTGAACTAAAAACATTGAAAAAAGCACAGAAAGTGAGAATTTTTGCCATGCTGTTCTCCTATTGCTAATAATGGATACTACTTCAGGCAGCAATCCTATGTCATTGTGTTTTGATAAAATTAAAATCAAACTTTGGTTTCTCTAGTGATATGAAAATACACCCTTGCATCTCAATACTAACATTACACTATCACAATCCTGTCAATATATTTTGAGAAAAATAGTTTTTCATCTGAGATTAGTTATCTTTTTTTAGATCATCCACTCTCACATATGGCTAAATAAAAATGCACTTGCAAAAACTACTATTTCTAGAATAAAGATAAAAGTGTTCCTAAAAATGCTTCAGTCACTGTCAGCCTCAAGAGTTCAAAAATATATTCATAGGAATATTTTCTTTTTAAGGAAATTTCCCTGGTTTTGAATAGCTATTTTACTGAAGGAATATGGCGAGAGTACTTAAAGCACAGTGAGGCTGTCATGCTCAACAACTGTTTTGTCCTGCAGAGCCAAGGGTTAGAGTGTTGGTTCTCTTTTGATGCCAGCAGCTTCTTTTAATATCTAGTTTTCTCTTGCCAAATCCCAAGCTGGTTTAAACTATTCAAGAGCTTCTTCTCCTTCTGATCTCATATGGGCAAGTGAAACAAGATAAATGAGTGAGAGGAGAACAAGTGATTAGCAGAGGCAAGTAAAACATTTCAAACCTTGCGGGTCAAAGTAAATGCCTGACTAAAAGAATATCACTAAGTTTTATTAAAGTAAATGTGACTACTTGGGTGCTTAAATGCAGATAATCAGGTATGTGTATTATGGTCATTTGCTGAGCCCACAAGATCAAATGATTAATAGTTCTTTCATTAACGCAGTTTTCTTAATATTTGAAATGTTTCCCAAACACTATCTAATTAGAGAAACTTAATGCCAATTTAAATAGTCAATGATCGCACCGTGTGTGATTAATATGTGTTTTATAAATAATTCTTGTGCCTAACAAAGGCACGGGGACATCAATATTGGTACTAGAAATCAAGATATCACTCAGCAGCCTCCTTCCCTGTCCTGCCTTCCTTCTAGGATTGTAATAAGAAGTTAAATGCAACCCATTTAGAAATGAAATTTAGCTCCTTCTGAGCCTGGAAGAGTCCAATGTAACCATCAGGCCCTTCTTGGCAACTATCCAGTGCATTCTATCAACCACCCCTAAAATCTGTTATTGGATTAAACTGATGTATCTGGCTCCACATTTAGAGCTCTTCGGTAGCTTCCTGAAGACATCTGTCGTGATTGTAACTGGCTGTACTTGCCTGTACACCCACCTCTAGCTGCACCTTCACCTCTTTATCCTCACCAAGCATTTAACCTACTACCATTACTTAATAACATATGGGACTCCAGGCGTAGCCTGGAATCACATTGTGCCAGGCATTCCACATGTTTGTGCTAAGCTACTGTCTGCAATATACAAAATAGGAGAAATTATGATTTCTTTGTCAACGTATACACAGACACTGATAGAGTGATCCCTAGTTCCATTTAGAATGTTATTACCACATTATAAAAGATTCATAGCAAGAAAAAAAGGATATATCTCTTAAGCAAAAAAAAAAAACCAAAAAAACCCAAAACTCCTCAAAAAATTCCACCCAAACCTGAAAGCAAATAGGCACAAAGTGTTGTCAAGATATCAAGAAAAAAATCCCTATATATTATTATCTAGATTCATGAGAAACATTGCAAGAACACAATGGTATCTATTTCAACATGTACAAGGAAGAAGAGGAACAAACCATTTTTTATTATCTTGAAACTGCACTGATTTGGTTTAATCCAGAGAGTGCTGACTGCTTTCAGGGACAGAGAGGCCAGTGGGGCAACAGATAGAGGTGCTAGAGGTGATCTCCCCTCACTTTACAAAGGACATTGAGATGCTGGAGAGTGTCCAGCGAAGGGCAACGAGGCTCATGAAAGGTCTAGAAACACGTCTTAAGAGGAGCATATGAGGGAGCTGGGTTTGTTTAGTCTCGAGGAGGCTCAGGGAGGAGCTCATCACTCCTTACAACTCTCTGAAAGGAGGCTGTGGTGAGGTGGGGACCAATCTCTTCTACCAGGCCTGCAGTGAGAGGACCAGAGGAAATGGCCTTAAGCTGAGACAGGAGAGATTCAGAGTGGACAATAGAAAAAAATTTTGGCTGTTAGGCTGGCCATGCATTGGAATAGGTGTCTTAGGGAGGTGTTGGAGCCACCATCCCTGAAAGTGTTTATCTGGGTCTGGCACTGGAGTGATGGTTTAGTGGTTTAGGGGTTACAGTGGTAGTGCTGGGTGGACGGTTGAACTGGATGCTTTTAAAGGTCTCTTCCAACCTTGAAAATTCTATGATTCTGTAATTCTTAGTTTTTGGGCATGTATTCATGAAAACAAAAAGCAAAATTTTCTGGTAGTCTGTATAAGGTGAGTTAAGCTTCAGGTCAGCTTCTCATTCAGAGTCCAGAAGAAGACTTGAAATAGATTTTGAGACATTGCTACACCTTTCAAAACTCAACTGACACTGCAAGCTGGCTCATATAAACCTTTAAGGCAGAGTAAACAGAAGTGTTGGTAGTTAGGCCATAGTTTAAAATTTGCAAGTGTTACCAGGAAGGCTCATACGAGGAGATATTTGTGGAAATTAATCTGCAAATTTACTCTCTCAGAAGGATAAGAGGATGTAGGGTGGCAAAGATGTGCTGGAAATGGCTAAGTAAATTGTTCACTATTTTGTGGCCTGCAAATAGAAGATGTGGAAAAAGCTTCTTTGGCAGCAACTTCGTAGAAAAGAAGTGGTTCCTAATTGATGAGCATTATGCAGATTCAGACCCTGGATCAGAGGCATAAGATGGTGTTAATGAGAGGTGACATTAAATATTATGTAAATTATGCTTCATGTCAAAAACCGTATGGTACTTTAACCGTGGTTCAGGCAGTTTTCACATTCTCTTGCTACATTTGCAGAATGCAGCTGTCCAGACGAGTTCTATTCACGTGGAATGAAACAGCTCAATGTGGATGAGCCAGCACAGACCACAGGAAGAAGCACAGCAGCAGGACTGTGACACTCTGGCCTAGCAGCCTTGTCTCTCACTTACAAAGCTTCTGATTTGAGAAATAGCCTGCTATTTCTTCAGTAAGCTCAAGTTTGTGCGGTAGAGTTATCAAAGCAGACCAACAGCTGACCTGAACTGGGATGTCAATATATACTAAAACTGTCTAGTTTTTAAATTTTATTTTATTTTATTTAAAAGGTAAGGGAGGGACAGGGTGCAGGTGGTCTCATGAGATTCCTCTAAAAAATCACCTATTGCTAGGAGCCTCTGGCTTTATTTTAATTTGTTCAGGCTTGAACCATGAATTGAGAAATCTTGCGTATTCGTTGGAAGCAAAATCCTGTCTTTCTATGAGTTTCCCTGTAAAGCACTCAGTTAATTGGGTTATTTGTGATGGGTAAAAACACGTCTTTCTTGGAAACACTTTGTCTTGTTTCCAAATGCATTATGACATTCTGGATTCAATGAAGCTCTCAATTAGTTTATCTGGGGCCCATTAGCACATGTTTGTCGTCACCCGGGACCAGAATAGAAAATGGCCTTATTTCTTATTCCTAAGAAATGTTAAAGTGTTAGGTGTGATAGTCATTAAGTCTTCTGATGTAGAGGAAATAATAACAATTATGTTTTTGTTGGGGGATGGGGAGTGGCAGGAATCATGAGGCTGTGCAAAAACTGTAATCTCTTACTGGAATGTAGCTTTGGACGGTGCTAGAAATTGCTTACTCATGCTGAGCTGCCCCTGGGAGTCATATGAGACTTTTGTTGTGGTCACATGCTTGCAATCACCATGGTGTAGGATGTTTATCAAAGTCACTGAGGGAATAAAAGCACTGTTCTTTTTAAAGCAGGGCTTGTGGTATGAAATACAGTTTCTTCATTTTCTGTAGAATAATGAGCTCACAGAAACTTTTACCAAAGTTCATTTGAATATTGTCATCACCTTCCCTACACAGTCTTATTTTGTACTTTAAAAGGTGCAGTTACAATGTGCTTGTTCTTACCAAAGTGTTAAAAGCACCACTAAATGATAGAAGATGGCTTATCTATTTAGTTTTCATTTTAATCTTATTTGGACGTTAAAAATCAGTACAATAGATTAGAAACTACTCAGATTATGTAAGTATACAATGAGGACAGGGACTATTTCATTTGGAAAAAAAACCCTCACTCTATGTTTTAGATTAATACATTTATTTTTTTATGAACTTTATCCAATGGGCCAAAAGCTCACAACAAGATATTTACATGCATCTAAAAGTAAAGAATCCTAGAGATAAATTTCCAGTGACTACATCTGCATTCCAGAATACTTATGGAGGTGAAGACAAACCTTTCTCTGACAGATACAAATTGCTTGTATGAACATATTCACAATTACACCTCATGCTGGGCTCAGAGGCCTGAATGAAAGTCCTACATGAAAATATTCCTGGAACCTTGTGATACATGAAAAAAAATGGAGATTGGCTCATGTTAGAATTAGCTTAACAAAAATTGATAGATTCCACAGCAGCAAAATTTATGTGACCGCATTTAAAAGGTTTGAAATACTGTTTTGCATCCTCCAGAATCTTTCTCGAAGAGTTCATTAATTGTACAATTTAGTTCCTAGCCCTAAGCAGACATTGGAAAGAAAGTCCATTCTGAAGACTGCTGAATAGGCCAGTGCAGGGCTGGCTAGGTGTTATCCCAGTTGGATTGTTCCTAATATTCAACACCTTTAATATTTCTATAGGTAATCAACTAATTAGAGATACACTCTGCAACAAAAATAGTATTATGAGAAGCCTCTGCCGATTATCAATGTAGTAGATTTGCTCATGTGAATAAGTCTTCTGATAAATGCTTGTGGATGTTTCTGCAACACAGAAGTGAGTGCTTTCAGAATATTACATAAATTAAAAAATTAGAAGAAAAGAATACATTATCAAACTAGACCCGCTGTGCCAAACCTGTAACTAGGGAATCATAGGCCATCCTCCTGGTTTTGAGCTATCTGCAACTATTTACTAGCAAACACGTGCCTTCAGAAAATTTAACAAGCAAGAGGTTTAAAGCAGTCAAATTTGTAAAAGTATAGAAAAAGACATGTAGGATAAGAAAATTTAAATAAATCTCATCCTACTTTTGCTTACCTTCTTTTAATCTTTAGAAAAGAGAGATTTTAAAGCATCATTTTAAACCTGGCTTGGGATAAATATTAGTATTAAAATGTATATAACTCTCATAGTTTTAAATCACATATAGCAAAGGCATACATATTACTCATGGAAAAGAAATGTCTTTCTAGTAAAGGAATGATGATTAAGATAAAACCATGCCTTTTTATTGATTAGAGATTACTCTTAGTGTTAGAATCATAGGATGAATTAGCTCTGCAACATCATAAATTCAGAGATTGCCAAATATGAGTGGGTGTACTTCTAGTGACATCTCTGATAGCCATATCTGCCTGAAGGCTATCAAATAAACATAAAATTAAATAAAAACATTCTTGACTGATCTGACTTTTTTGTTAAAGAATAAAAAATATGGAATGAGTGAGGCACTTTGATCTAAGAAACAAGTTTCTGCCCAAAGTAGAATTTATTTTTTATGGACTGATTTTGAACAGATGTTTTAAACAGTCTGAGTTTAGCTCCATCGAAATTCATGTGCATTTGGATTAAGTATTCTTTGGTGCAGGACATGCAATTAATATGATAAAAGAAAGTAGTCAGTGGGTATCCTGATTGGCTGCTAGAAATTTCAAACCGTAGCATGTTCCTGGCATAAGATCAAATGTCACATATTGGATGCTCATCACATGTGAAATACCAGGATGCCAACTGCTTTTCATTTAGCCAAGCAACTCTTTGGCCTTCTCCCAGCAGCTGGCTGGTACCCATTCAAAATTCACAGGTTGGTGGGACTGTGATCCCAGCAATCTTTTATTCCTCACTTTGCTTCATTTTTTGCTCATGGCTTTTCCCCTCTGCCTTCTTGTTTCATTAATGATTGCTAGTTTTCTTCTTTTTTCTCATTTGTGCATGCATGTGTGCCTTCTACTCCTCTGTACTCCATAATCTCTGCCTTCTTCCTTTTTTTCTTTCCTTTTCTTTTAATTTTTTTTGCTCTCTTTTACTTTTTTAGTTCACTATGTTTTTTTTTCTTCCATGTTACTTTCCCTCCTCTGTGCTTTCATCTAAAATTTTGGTGTGTCATTCCTTCAATTTTGCATTCCTTTGCAAATAAATCCAAGCCAAAGCACACAAAATATATTGCATTATCATATATTGTCAATATGTGTACAATACACATGTCATCTGGATAGAGGGCTGTGATACACTGTGGTTTAAAACCAACATCCGTCATTTTGAGGGTTTAATCTTTCTGGCCATTAGCCTTTGTTTTTCTTGTAAGAGTGAACTGCCAAATTGCAGAGTACAACCACAGCTGAGTTATCCCTATTCTCTAGGGTTATGTGCTAACTTGCTTAAATTCTGTCTTAAAGAAAGGCGTTACACTATATTTTTCAGTCATCACTGCATTGATGATTTCAAGATCATTTCATGTAAGGTGAATTTCCTGCCTTCAGGAGTCCTAGGAGGTCATTAAATGATTGTAATGTCCTTATAATGCATTTCTACAGACCATTTTAACAGTTATGTGAGATATCCATCATATTCCTCATAGCAGTTACTTTTAGACCATTATATGTTTTCTCAGTAAGTTTTCTCTGCATCATTCAATAAATATTGACTTCTTGAAGCTATATGATTAATGAGTGAAACAATGCTATGTTAGGAATCAGGTTGAACTCTGAGGTGCTGTATCTTATAATTTTGTGCCTGAAGTTGAACAATTCATTTGATTTTTATTAAAATATTATTCATGTGAGCTCTGTAGAACTGATCCTGTGAGCACTAGATTTTCTTAGGGTTATTATCGCCTATTTCTACAGTCATAAGAAACCATAATTAGTCTAGAAGTATCATCCTTAAGTTCTCAACAGTAATCAAGCAATCTAGAAGCCTGAGAAGCAGCAAGCTGCAAGTGAGATGATGTTTGCTTCTGATAATGGATGGTATTTTGGAGAATGTTTTTATAAATGCGCATTTCCAGAATCTTCCTGAATTTGCATAAGGCACAATCTAGTGAAGGAGTCTAGATCAACAGGCTGTCCTTGGAACCATTTACAACTTTTTTTTTTTTTTTTTTTTTTTTGGCAAAGACCGTAATCTATTTCCATGAGTGCCCTCTTGCACAGTAGTTTAACTTAGATGAGCATTTTGTTCAGAAGTAATCTGTAAATCTCTGTTGCCTCCTGCTTCTGCCTCTTACCTGATCATTGCCTTTCTGCCCTAGTAAATTAAATGTGGGATTAAATGTTATATACAATTTCTTGTGGTATCTTTTCTCCTACTTCATCTGCAAGTGAGGTATATGTTCAAAATTGCCCCGATAATGTAAAATGCCTTCTAAGCTTTCTTGATATTATCTCAGTGACTGAAGCAAATAACTCCTACTTAAATCATGAAAGCTTAAAAAAAAAAAAAAAAAGAAGAAGATGGTATCTGGGAAAGAGTTGGCTCCACTATTCATCTCCTATCTGAACAGTGAGAGAAAGAAGAGGAAAAAAAGCAAGTAGTATATGTCATAAAGAATTGTCTTAAAATCCTTCATATATGAATGAGCAAAAGCAGTACAAGATCAGTAGTAAATAAAATATGTATATTAGCTATTTGATTTGAACATCTACAAAGCAGAAGGCTGTATTTGAATTAGTCATCCTTGCCTCTCTTTTTAGTCACTCACTGGAAAAAATAGGAACTTCTAAGTTGTAATTAATGTGATTTATTTTGGGGTTTTACATAAGGATGAGGATGAGATATGACAGAAATGCCCTATTTTTATCTTTCAACTATAAATGCAGCTCTGACAACCACATTTCAGATGATTATGTCTATACTGTAAATGTCTAAGATCATGTGGTATCAGTACATAACAGTGGAAGAGGTGGACCAGTACATAAATGGCAGCTTGCTTGGAATAAGAGGGTAATTATGGTAATAAGGAGGGGAAAAAGAAAAGTTTTCTGCAGACACAGACATACAAAAGCACTTGAGCAGATGGTGGTGGAAGATCAGCCAGAACTCCATGTACCTACATAGCCAAGCAAATGTGCAGATCAAGCCTCCTTCCTTTTCCGGAACACAAGTATTGAATCAGAGCAGAACTATCATTCTGCTAATTAATTAATGGGTTTACTGTTACAAAAGAAAGCAAAACCAAACTCAAAAAACTATTGTAGGCTTTGCCATGGTTTTACAGATCAGAGGTTACAAAAAATCCTGATTCCTTCAGACTGAGGTCTGGAAGTTAAGGTGTGGAAACAGGTGAATGCAGTGTTTTGTAAGGAATCACACACTAATCAAATTCAAGACTGCAGTATTCCCAGCACACTGAATTTGGAGTTTTCTTAGTTAAAGAATGTTTGCCAGGAAGCAATTACACGTCTCATACTGAAATAGTCACAGAAATAAAGAATACTAATGCAACAATTACAGGAACAGAAAAGGAATCAAACCATTTTCTGTTCTAAGAAATATTTAGGTATTTAATATGGCAGTCCCATGCAGACATCTTTATTTGTTAGATTCAAAAAGCTACTCATAAATTCCAAAATTGCAGGCCACCAAGATGTGGAAACAATTGTACAGTGTACCAATATTTTCTCGCTATTTTCACAGCAAAATTTTATTTGTAAACCAATGTACTCCTTTCAGCTGAAGTTGAACCTCTGGATACCTGTGTGAATAAACCTTCACTAAAATTTTTTAACCCATGTTTTCCTATGAATTATGTTAATCAGGTTAGGTGAGGCTGTTTCCTCAGCATCCATAATTATTTCCTTAAAATGGCAAGAAAAGGCCAAAAGCAAGTGTAATGAGGACATATCTAAGGAAAAATATACTGGAAAGGGAGCAGAGTGAAAGTGGAAAGGATGATGCAAGACAAAGGAGGGTAAATGAAGCCAAATATCTTCTAATTCTTAAATTCAAGACAGAACTTGAAGATATTAAAAAGTTATTATATTTTAATAATATCTCTAATTTTCAGGATAATACACTGTCTGATAATGCACTCAAATCCCATTGCTTTGCAGAGATTTGCTGATGGTGCTCTATCTTTGCAGATAAGAAAACATCATCCAATCTACCCAATCTACTTATCAGAACAGTTTACTTTGACTTATGAAGTGTTTTGTTTAAGTTCATTCTTGCAACTAAGCCATTACTTGCTGGCTTTTAGGTGGCATGTTCTTTCATTTACCCAAAAAGAGTTGTGTAACTTCCATAAGTAGTGACAAAAATGACAAAAGCAATATCAAAGTGTCATTGAAAAAGAAGTACAAAAGTGCCAATTTGGACTAGAAATCATGAATGGACTTACACTGAGTTCAGCTTCCAATTATCTAAAATCCTCTTAAAGCATTTTATTTCAAAATAGAGCACTATATGAGCTAGAAGTAAGATTTGCTCTCTTCTTGTCTTGAAGATCAATTATTGCCAACTATTCTCACCCCCAGGTTCTCCTTTTAAAGAAAAACACACTATATAAAATACAATCTCATTCTGTTTTAGCAAAGAATATATCATTTATATTCTCAGTGTACCATATGCGATCATTGACTGTGTTATATGGATGAAGGGATATGTGAATAACTCTTATCTATTGAATAAAAAGGTAGTGCCTAATATACAATACAATGACAGATCACCTATTTCAGAAAAGAAGCAGACAAATTTTACAAAAACTAATAAACTCTCAAAACCCTTAAGTGTATGCTTTTGGGGGTACACATGACATTTATTTAAGGTCCCAGATATACATATCAATGCACATCAGAAGAAGGATAAAACTTAAGGATGCTTACAAATCTTTGTCCAGTTACTTCTGAACATGGATATGTATTTCACCATAAATATTCAAAATTACTTCAGAACTTCTTTTATTTTTTTTCTTTACTTCCTTCTTTCTCTTATTTAAAGCAAATTAACTGTCGCATTACTTTTACTTAAATAGTTAAAGTTCTTAATGATCTGGATCTACTACTCTGTCTTTTGTACACTTTTTTCTTGACACTGTTTACAGTAAGGGCTTCTGAGGAAGTTTCTGGTGTACAGTATATGCTAATAACTTCCTCTGAAACTTAAATGTACTTTCTACTGGCGCTAATTTTCTCTGTCAAATGAACGGATGGTTTCTAATTGGAATGCATTCACAAAATATCACCGTGTTTGGCGCTAATTGGCACTTCTGTTCACATCATCAGCTGGGAGGCTGAGGACAGTTTGAAGACTGAAACTATCCTTTAATTTCTAGAAGATGTTTTTATATATGTCAAAGTTCAAGTGCGTGAGCAATGTAAGACAGGGATCTAGCTGATTAAGAAAAACCTTAAGACTGTAAGTTTTTCAAGCATTTTTGCCACAATTATTTTGAAACCTCTTCCCCAAATGCCCAAGAAAACCCTTCTATCTGCCCACAAACCCTTAAATGTTCTCGTATTCTACAGGAGATAAAGATCTGTCATGGAAAATTAAATTATGTAAAACTTTCTTTATTTCTATCAAATTGATGCTTTTATATATATATATATATATATATATATATATAAAATGCACCAATTGATAGTTATCTTTTTGGTTTTAAGATGTTTGAAACCTGAGGGTCATATGTGCAGTGGCCAAAATGCTTTATTCTGGCCAAGAATAAAACAAAACTTTCAAAGTAAAGTATGACATATATACAGAAGCTAAAATATAGAAGTCATTTTCATTTTAAAAAAATCTTCTTCCATTCATGGATATCTTATTTTTAATAATTGAGCTGTTATAAGATATTATGAAAGGCATGAACTTGCAAATTAACAATGCAGATTAAATCAGTTTGAGTGCTCTGGGTTTTCATCTGACGATTGACATTCATGAGCTTTTTGTTTCAGTAAATCTCCTTGGTATATCAATTCATAAGCTTTGTCGAAGTGTTTGTGGAAAGAGCCAAACAAGTGCTAAACAATCTGATTATCCTTAAGGATTCAAGTATCTCTACTTACACTGCTTCTCTGTGTATTTTTCATTATGTCTTTGTAGTTCAATGTTCTATTATATACAACACTGTACTCCATTGGCTGGTTGTTTTTCAATGAAGGGAAATGTCAAGTCCTGCACCTGGAGAGGAGCAACCCCGTGAAGTGTACAGTACAGGGACTGACTGAACTGAAAGGGTTGGCAGGAAAGGGCTGGAGGTTCTGGTGGACAGCAAGTACAAAATGAGTCCTTGCAACACAGAAGGCTAGTGGTACTCTAAGCTGCTTTAGGAAGAGTGTTGCCAGCAGGTCAAAGGAGGTGATCTTGCCCCTCTGTTCAGCATTGGTGAGATATGTCTGGCGTATTGTGTCCATTTCTGGGCTTCCCGGTACAAGAGATATATGAAACATGTAAACCCAGTAGAGGGACACTGAGAATTGAGCGAGAACAAGCTCTAATACAGATTTGCCTTACNCAGTTACTTCTGAACATGGATATGTATTTCACCATAAATATTCAAAATTACTTCAGAACTTCTTTTATTTTTTTTCTTTACTTCCTTCTTTCTCTTATTTAAAGCAAATTAACTGTCGCATTACTTTTACTTAAATAGTTAAAGTTCTTAATGATCTGGATCTACTACTCTGTCTTTTGTACACTTTTTTCTTGACACTGTTTACAGTAATGGCTTCTGAGGAAGTTTCTGGTGTACAGTATATGCTAATAACTTCCTCTGAAACTTAAATGTACTTTCTACTGGCGCTAATTTTCTCTGTCAAATGAACGGATGGTTTCTAATTGGAATGCATTCACAAAATATCACCGTGTTTGGCGCTAATTGGCACTTCTGTTCACGTCATCAGCTGGGAGGCTGAGGACAGTTTGAAGACTGAAACTATCCTTAATTTCTAGAAGATGTTTTTATATATGTCAAAGTTCAAGTGCGTGAGCAATGTAAGACAGGGATCTAGCTGATTAAGAAAAACCTTAAGACTGTAAGTTTTTCAAGCATTTTTGCCACAATTATTTTGAAACCTCTTCCCCAAATGCCCAAGAAAACCCTTCTATCTGCCCACAAACCCTTAAATGTTCTCGTATTCTACAGGAGATAAAGATCTGTCATGGAAAATTAAATTATGTAAAACTTACTTTATTTCTATCAAATTGATGCTTTTATATATATANTTATCCTTAAGGATTCAAGTATCTCTACTTACACTGCTTCTCTGTGTATTTTTCATTATGTCTTTGTAGTTCAATGTTCTATTATATACAACACTGTACTCCATTGGCTGGTTGTTTTTCAATGAAGGGAAATGTCAAGTCCTGCACCTGGAGAGGAGCAACCCCGTGAAGTGTACAGTACAGGGACTGACTGAACTGAAAGGGTTGGCAGGAAAGGGCTGGAGGTTCTGGTGGACAGCAAGTACAAAATGAGTCCTTGCAACACAGAAGGCTAGTGGTACTCTAAGCTGCTTTAGGAAGAGTGTTGCCAGCAGGTCAAAGGAGGTGATCTTGCCCCTCTGTTCAGCATTGGTGAGATATGTCTGGCGTATTGTGTCCATTTCTGGGCTTCCCGGTACAAGAGATATATGAAACATGTAAACCCAGTAGAGGGACACTGAGAATTGAGCGAGAACAAGCTCTAATACAGATTTGCCTTACTCCTGCCCCCAGCAATGGGGTGAGGTGGTGTAGAGTAATCTCTTAGCCATGCCCACAGGGCTCCAGGCTCTGCACCCTCATGGGTCCTGTAAAAATTTAACTCTGTCCTGGCAGGTACCAGGACACTTTATTATCACACATCCTGTTAAAATGGCTTATCTCCCTTGTTAAACAATGCACTTAAACATGCATAACTTTAGGACTAATATTAATCAAATCCCCTAAATACGACTATTCATATTTTAAGACATATGCATATGCTTGAATCAGGGTCCAAATGCTTCAGCTATTCCTCCTAAGGTTGTTTTTGAATTGGATCAAATCATGTTGTCATGAGCCTCATGAGTAATCATATAATCATGAATCATGCATTCAAAAAACAGGACAAATCATCGGTTTTATTTGTTATGCAGATAGATCATCTGACTAGCTCTAGATGTTTCTGAATGAATAATTGATTCTTGCCCACTATCCAGTGCTGTTACCCAGTCTGAGGTTTTTTGCCTCTATAGTCCTCTTTTAACTGGACTATAAGGGCCATTCTACATGATCAGGTTTTATGGGTAAAACAATATATTTTAAAATAATAAGAAACTTGAAACTCCTTGCATTTAAACCACTGGAAGACTATGGAAAACAGCAATAACACATGAGGTTTGGCAGATGGGGACATTATAGAAAGATGCCTCCTTTTTTGAGACTTCACAGAATTTCTCTTTCACTTTTTATAGTGAGTCAAAGCTCTGCTTCTCTGGAAAAACTGTTGCACATAGTATTCTGGCTTAAAAATGCCACAGATGTCAGCAAAAAAATCAATACTGCTTTGTGCAGATTTTTCTCTAGCTCTGCATTTGCACCAACCCTCTGTACACTACTCAAAGAGCTGGTAAGTCCCAGACTCAGTTTGGCTTATGATCTTCTGAGTGCAGCAGTAGTACATTTTACTTCTATAAACATTTGTTCCTCAAATCTGTCCTCCTTGGGTTTCTTGTCAGTTTTCAGGTCACTGCTTTATGTTTTGAGCTAAATGGGCATCCTCCTGACTCAAGTGGGTTTTTTTGCATCCTCAGATGTATCATCCTCAATGGATCAGGTTTTGTTCGTAAACTGCATTACTTTGCCTAATAATTTCAAAGCTTGTTTAAAATTATCTTTTATTTATAGATGTATGTTTATGCTAGACATTATCTGTCTTCAAAAGCTGTGGCAACTATTTCACACAAAAGAATGAGTAAAAGAGGCCATGCTGTATGCAGAGCAGCCTTTTTTTCTGTTCGGTGCTATGTGAACAGCTAAACTATTATGGAACACTACTGCAAGTGCACTGCAAAACAAGTCAGTGCTTCTTTTATCCTTGGTGCTTCTTTTTTTTCCCCTTGATGTCCCATTTACCTTTGACCAGCAGCGTCTGACAGTTTGGATTTATCAGAGGCACTCAGAGTAGAGCAGCTCTGTGTCACTGTGTCTTCCTGCTATCAAAGGAGCTGGGCGTAGAAGAAAACGGTTTCCAGGGCATTGTGACCATATTCGAGGCTGGCAGAGCACCAGTAGAGATCAAAACTAACAGGTCTTTTATTAAAAATGCTGTATAACTGTGAAAAGCTATCCTTCTTTATGAAATAACAACTCCGCTGTTTCTGTACTGTGACACTGCTGTATAAATAATTTAAAATTATAAAAAGTAAATATGAAATCATTCCAACAAATCCTTTCTTTTTGTGTGTCTGTGTTAATTAATGATTGTTTCTTGCTCTAATTTACTAAAGAAATAAAATAAATCGTTTGACCCACTTGCAGGTGTTTCACCTTCAGCCTCAGTAGAAAACACTTGTCTCTCTGCAATAATACGTGTGCTGTCAGCTCCTCCTACCCCCTCCCTGACAGAGGTTGCTCTTGTGGTGAATGTCTCTTCAGCGTGACTGGCTGCACTTCGTTAATTTACAGTGAATCAGTTTGTTACTCTTTCAATTGTGTGAGGTCTGAGGCACTGTCAGACCGCAGCAGGCAGTGGGCTATGCAAAAAGGTGATTCTGAGCACGCAGGGGGAGCACTTAGGCTTAAAATGCTAATTTCTGCGAAATGTGAGCTGCTGACTCAGAGGCTAACAGCATCTACACAGTTTCATCTTTCACAGATTTACAATTCTCTCTGGCACACACACATTTTTTGAAATAGCAAAATTTTTTTTCAGGAAGTGTATTGCTCACAAAAATGTGCTTATGCTTCACCACCACTTCTTAAGAGATTAATTTTTTATTACACTGTTAATCAAAATATTAACACATGGAAAATTTTTGTGATTCAGTGGCTCAGAAGGGTGCTACGGTGGATTGTGAAATAATAAATGTGGGGGTGAAAATAGAGAAAAATGAAAAATACTCTATTTAACTTTGGTGTATCCACTATATTGAGGATTGAAAATAATTCAGAGGTTATCAAGCATTTCATATACCTGGATTATTATTTTTCATGCATGGTGCATTTAAGTTCAAACTGCACTGTGACAGTCAGCTTAAACCGGATATATCAAGGGGGAGAACACCCCTGAGAATGAGTTTCTCTGTCCATTTTGTCACTGCAGGGGAGGGAACAGAGTCAACGGAGTCTGGGCACTGTGGCTGGTGCTTATCAGGCAGAGGAGCATCATATCATTCAGAGAACTGTGGAACTGTGGAATGATTTGGGTTATAATGGACAACCTATGGCTATCTGGTTCAACCCGAAGCTCAAGTCCAGAGCTAGAACAGACCAAGTTACACAGGAAGTTGCCCAGATGTGTATTAAGCCTCTCCAAGGGCAGAGATTTAAGGATTTCACAGCCTTTCCTATTTGACTACACTCATGGGGAAACCTTTTTTTTTTCTCTAGTAACTAATGTGAATTTCCTGTTTTACAACTTATGACTCTTGACTTCCATCCTAAGACTGTGCACTTCTCGGGAGACTCTTACTCCAGCCTTCCAATGGATGAGATCATGTTAATATTTACTTCTTAAGATACCCTAAGTCTCCTCCTTTAAGAACAAATCCAGTTTTCTCAGTCTCTTCTTTGTGCTGTGTGCTACAGCCCTGACTATCTTGGTTGTCCTGCATTAGACTCACTGGGGATCGCAAAATAGACACATTGGATATTTTTCTCACCTATGGTATCCCAAATGGCCCTAAAGAATCATAAAATGCAGATAATGTGTATTGACACTTACGGTAACTTCATCTAACTCGTCACACCTCAAGTCAGACCATATTTACATGAGTGGAAACACTATGGGAATCAAAATCAGATTACAGCAAATAATGTTTTGATATCTCAGAACACCTAATGGATGAAAGAGAGGAAGCTTAAAATATGTCCATCCTTAGAGCTGGAAAAGACTGATTTATGACTGTAAAAACAGAAATTGTGGCATGAAATAGCTGAATATGATTTTACTCATGCAATAGCAGCTAAAACCCCAGTATAATAAAACAATTCCTGAAAAGGATTTGTGCAACACAGGCAAGTTCAGCTGGAAAAGGGCCAATAGTAGAAACTGAGTCAAGTACAAGTGAATTTGGAAATTGATAGAAAGTATTTCTGTATGCAGTTACTTGCTTCCATTGATTTTCAAATATTGCGTTGTGAGACATTATCTCAACAGGAAGGAAGGAAGGAACTGTAATACCATTCAAAAAGGACTAAGGCCTAGGAAACTATGGTCAGTGACTGCTAGCAGCATTAAGTTTGTTTGGTGGCAAGAGTCCTTTGTGGTCATTTACAAAAAAAAAAAGGATTTTCTAGTAGCCTTCCACATCTCTTCATAACAAAACCATAGCAACCCCCACGCAAAGTATGTGAATGAACGTGTTGCTGAATGCCCGTTTTGTGGGGAATGACTGGCAGTTTTGGAGCTGTGGCCCTGGCAACAATGATGCCTGAGTGTTTTCCTGTAAGTACTGGAGTTGTCTCAGACTCTCGGAGTGAAGGAGCAGAAAGGACCGTTCTAATAATTTACCCTGACTGCCAGCATATTTCAGGCCATAGAACCTCCCTCAAGCCTTGTCTGCTTTAGACCCTTAAATTGTGCTTGAACTAGAAAGATGCTGCTTCTCAACATTTATGGCACTACTGTGAAAATGTGCTTGTGAGAAATAGCCATCTTGGCCATTCCATATCAGTTAGAAAAATCTGTGACCAGGCTATTAAGACATTTCACAGCCTTTTCTTAAACCAAATAGCAAATAAACAAAACTAAAATAGAGCTAAGCAAAGTCTGTAGGAAATAATGAGACACACCATTTATTAGAAATCCATTCACACTTATGGAATACTAAAAGAAGTAGAGTGTAAAATATTAATGCTTGCCTTTGACATAGATTAAAGAACTGAACACGAAGTTTTGGCTGAGAATCCTTAAACAACAACAAAAAAGCCAGAGCTTATTAGTATAGAAAAAGAACTATAAAATTAAAAATACAAAATTTTCCTTTTTATTTTCCCCATTTATCTGGAGCAGTGATTAAATTGCTGAATGGAATTGACTGAAATAGGTGAAAAAATCTTTAAATAATATGTAAAACAAATAGCTATGATTTTGTAAGATATGCCCGTCTGACTCTGGGTATAGTGTGACCTGCAGCTGAAGGTGACTGACTGATTAATGATCAACATGATCATTTCTCACTCTCTGGATAGTTTGTTGGGGGTTTTATAAGACATAAGGGACTAGTTTATAAATAACGGTAGACTCAATAACTAGGTGCTATTTTTAAAAATAAACAAACAAGCAAACAAACAAATAAATGCCTTGGGTGTCTCACATCTTCATGCAAATGATTTGGAAATAATTGTTCCAGAAAACAAAGTACTGCAATGCAAGGCTGAAAGAAAATGTTAATTTTCAACCTCAGCTTCTTCTAAAGGTTGAACTAGAGATTGTTTTGAACTAGCATAATGTGACTTTCAGAGGTCAGATGCTTACAGTGACCACCATCTTAATTTATCTGATCCTTGAAATAATCTTTTGCAGGGTTCAGATGTTAATTTTAGAATTCTCCTTATGCCTGGTCATTTCATCAAAGCCAACTCCTTTAGGAAATAAAAGTTGTAACATGGATTCCATGTGCTTTTTAAGGATTTATCTTTAAGGAAGCATGAAGAAAGTATTTTCTACATCCTCTTTGCTTTTGGGGACACCTCTAGGCAGTTCTTCCCTTCATCACATGGCTATGGTTATGATTCTCATCCAGCTTTTGACAATACAAGGATGTCTTTTTTCACCTGGATTAGGACAAGCACAAATGCTGCAAATCAGTTTTTCTTTTTTTCCTTCCCACTACTCCACAGTCTCTTCTGTCTATGCTTCTTTTGTGGTGACATGCCGTTTTTCTTATTTTTCTCTCTATATGATTGGATCCAAAGGTACTATAAATTTAATTAAAAAATAAACAAAAAAACCCCTATCAAACTAGGAACATTACTGGTTTCTCTGCGATGCCACACTTAAAATTTGAGGGTTTGCTAAATACAGAGAGCTCTTCTGCCTTTAATGCCTATGGCTTTCATGTTCATCAGCCACTGAGAGCTATTTATTGCCTTGTAAACTTGCAGGCAATTACCTTTCTGCTATTATATTGTCACATAAAATGGTTCTTCTTTATTCCTTCTCTCTGTGTCTCTTCTCAGTCTCATTATCATTTGACAGAAATGTCTCTCACTCTTGGGATGCCTATATTTCCAGTGTTAATCTGGAAATTAATAATAACTTCTTTAAGAAAGAAATTAGAATTACAAACAGAAAACAAAATCAGAATTACTGGACAAACGGAAGCATTAGCTTTTATTAGTGGGACTATAATAATAATGATTATTTTAAATGTTGTTAAGTTAGCTTAATAATCACATCCATTCCCTGCAAATGATCAGTTAAGCTCTCATGTAGCAATGTAGGTTATTTTGACTAAAACTAAAGAGTATGCAAAAGGGAAAATAGAGTAAATATGTAGATTATGTGTTGAAATCAAGTAGGACAAATCTTCTGCTGGCATCTAGTGATGTAGCTTCACAAAAAATCCTGGTATTGCTCCTTCTGAGGATGTCTTGACAGGTCTGTTTGGGTTGTAACAACGTGAAAGAGGGGAGAATTCAGTCCACTAAAGAGAACTACGCTTCTTAAACATATAGTCAGTGGGCATTTTTTCAAATTTCTCCTTTGGAGTACACTCAAGGGTTTATAAAAGAACAAAGTAGTGACAAATATGTTCTCCTGTCACTTGCTTGGAAAATTGAGTTCTGTTCAGTGTTGTGAACAGAACAGAAAGAACACAGTGTGAACAAGAACATCAAGACCTGAAAATCTCACTTTGATCTCTTTCTTAAGAACTAATCAGGAGCACTGTGACATTCTGTAAGGAGGCTAGATATTTCAAAGTTGTAGCTATGTGTGATGGTGGCTTTTACAAACAATGGGAAAGCAGTCTCATTTGAAGTTCACAGCACTTTTTTTCCTCTGATACTATGCAGTGGGAATCCTCTTTTCTTTGCCAAAATGCTACTGGGGCCTCATAAACCAGGTCTACTGACAAGATCCTTTTATTTCTTCTTTTTTTTTTCAAACCACATAACTACATGAACTAAGCTCTGTATATATCTCTAGCCATCTACAGGCTATGGGTCAGGCCCTCTTTAACCCCAAATTTTATTTCTATTATCTAATCCCTTCATGCTGTCCTGTTCAATGCTGGACATTCTACAGTCTTCAGGAATGAGAAGGAAAAGGTTATGAAAAAACCCTGGAAGCTCTCATGTGAGAGAGCTAGTAGGCAATATATATTTTGACACTGTCAGGAAAGGAGCATGGCAAATAAAATGGATGGCATGAACAGGTCTGTCTGCAAAGAGAAACAAACACAGTAGACTTTAAATTATACCGACTGAATGATACAACAGAGTATATTTCTAAATGCCTGAGCTCAGAAAAGGAAAGAAAATGTGAACTGGACTTATTTTTAAGAGCCCTTATCTTGTGGTCTTTCTTAAAGTCTTGGAAAATATTTTGAAGTGGTTTTTTCCTTCAATCATTTTTTCTCCATATCTATTTTAAATGTTCTTTTTGATCTCTCAATTATTCTTCATCTAAAATTTCTGTTGCAGATTATTTGCATACTCAGTTTCTGCATAAATGTTTTGTAAGTTAAGTTTTTAAGAATTTGCACTTAAACCAAAGATAAAAGTAAGCTATACTGACAAAGACATTACATCAAACAAAGCAAGCTGCCCTTATCTTAGGAAACAATCTGTCATTATGGACAGACTTAATTTGAATTATTGAAGTAGAATTGTTAGATATTAAAAAGACTCAAAGTGAAAGAGTCATACTCATTATCCCTTAACTGGAGTCTCCAGATGTTACTATATTTTCTACATGACGTAAAGGTCTAATTCCAATCTTTTATTACTAACTTGGATTTATCCATCCTGCAAGAAATTACTTTTTAGATTAGCTTGAACTTTATTATGCATTTTTTCATATTTTTTCCAAATGTGTAATACAAAGTGAATCACTAGGATTGTTTAGTGAAAGGATAATAGTTAACCTTCCTGGAAAATTCCTACATAACTAAAGTCCATTAAACATTTTGCTTTATGTAGGCTTTGAAATACTGTATAGAACTTCACTATAGAAGTGTAGAATTCTATAGAGGGTAGAATTCCATGAATAATTACATAAAACTTTACAAAAAGTATTGTGTGCTGTGTTCCTTGAGTCTTAGCCCTTGCAATCTGTCAATGCAGTATGGAAGTCTGAAAGGCTTCTGTGAAGAAGTTCTGACCACAGGAGAATTGCCACTGCTTATGTAGACAACTTGATGTGAATCAAGTAGATGGGTACTCCATGCCATCTTCCAAAACTCTCAGTGAATAGACTGTGACAAAATTATCATGTCATCCAGGGACAATCAAGATGAGTACGTCTGGAGTAATGCCACACTGAGCGGATATTCTAAGAATACTACCAGTAGGCTGGTCATAATTTGAACAGACATCAGGTTTTGTATTTTAAAGAAGGAATTACCGTGGCTTCCAGGCAATCCATGCTGAATCTTTGAGCCACCATATACAGTCAAACTGGTGGTGAGTGTCTCGTCCTCATTGTGCCTCTTAGTGGTGAGTCCCATAATAATGTCTTACACACTTTAAGTGTAATTCTGTCAGAACCTCTGCAAATTATCCGTTTAGGTGTTTTCTATAGTGCACACAAAAGTATAATATTAAGCAAATTTAATTATGATCTATTTATATTTTTAGAATATCTGTGCTGTGAATAGCCCACATTGCTCAAAGAAAAGTTCAAAGAACTGAAAAGCAAATTGTAGAGTTTATATCAAGGTTCTGCAGACAGTAATTATTAAAAAAATCTCCAAACCAATCACATTTCCTCACTCCCAAACATCTTCTGGTACTTTGGCTGCAGAAGAAGCCCTAATAGATTTAATTAAAAAAAATCATATCTCAAATTTTAATTATTTGTGGTTTTGTCTTTGTGAAATTGGGTTATTAAATTGCATTGTTCATAACATGCTGCTTAATAATATTTTGTTCTCTGAAAAAGTCCTGAATGTGCCTGCCAAATTAGTGAAGAGAGTTCCCTAAAAGAAGTATTATTTCTGTAGCCTGTGTTCTGTGTTTGGAGCCAAAAGATTTTCAGAAGTTGAATGTTTGCTTTTGTCTAACAAAGCATTAAATAATTTTGATTCAGTTTATACCAGGAAAACATCTCTCCTGCCCATCCCCTGCCATGATACAACAGTTCCTATTGCATGTGGGGCTTATGGTAACAGCATTTGGGAGAAGATGTTCTTACTGAAGTTTTTTGAAGAGGTCATTTATGTGAGCAGGCTACCTAACATGTATGACCAAAAAATGAGGCACAAAGCAGTGATTCTGCCTCGACAAGGGGGTTGGACTACATGATCCCTGTGAAATGTAGATTATTTATTATTTAAACTTCAATGGTCTATGATGAAATTACTTTACCATTATCTGGATCCATGACATTTAATGAAGTAAGAAAAATCTTCAAAACTTGCCTTCAAAATTATCAATAAATTTCTTGGCCCCTTAATATTGGGAATTATTGACTAACAGTAAACTATTTTTCAATTATGAATAGTTGTTTAAAAAGCTGTTAACTCATGCACAAGTAACCCATAAATCTCTCACTCCCAGAATTTTCAGCACTGCTTTCCTGTGCCCATTATATAAATGTGTACATAGTCGTGACTAGTTTCTGGCTGCCTTGCTAGTTTCTAAAATATTAATTTTGAGTCAGTTGACATTTCTTATTTCAGTTTATCTATAAGTAACTTGTCTTTCCCCAACAGATCCAAAGAACTTCATGGTTGTTCTTAGCAACTGACTAAAATGCATGAGAATTTGTGAAAGAGTGCCAAGGAATGTTAGACATTAATTGTCATTTTTGAGAAACAGTTCAGCAGAAAGATTAGATGATGTACAAAAGATGGGAGAAGTGTTGATTGTCCACTTAATCCTAATCTTAGAATACTGAAAATGTTCAGATGCATTAGAATGAGCGAACACAGCTTGGAGGTAAGATACACACTAACATCTTCTGCAAGCCATTATATTTCAGTACATTGTTAGGAGTACATGGGCAAAGAAATCTAAAAGCAAAGTTATTGTTGAAAATCTCGCCAGCAAGTGATAGACATTTTTTAAAAAGAAAATAAAACTTGTAATTATCAAGTAACATGATCTCCTCTTCTATACTAAAAGAATCTCTTAGTAGTCCTAGAGACACTTCTATCTGTGACGTGCACTCTTGTGCACTGTAATGCTGCAAGAAGTACGAAACTTCTCTGAGGTCATAAAGCATTAAATGTATTGTCTGTGAAGCTTTCTGCCTGCTCTGAGTGGTGAAACTGACTTACAGCACTGATGAGATATGCTTCAAATAGAATTTTTTTTTTGAAAGAAAAGTGGTTTTCCATTCTGAAATTTTCCAGCAAACCAATAAATAGTATAATATTCTCATACCATGTCCTCAAATTTTCAAGACATATGTTACAGATATGGATCAGGATATGCAACAGATATTTTCACGCCACACTCAGCATAATGAGTAGTAAAAATAAATCATGTTCCCACTACTACTGGCGCTGGTATAATCATTAACAGCAGAACTGGTAATGAGACCTAAACTGCAAACATGATCCACATGGAAAGATACCATCTAGCTATACATCTCATGGATGTATATTCTTTTATCCTTATTGAGACTGAGACAGATAAATCTTAATCAAATCATGTGTCTGTTTCTGTGCTCTGTGGACTTAGAAGTGGCTGTTACATCTAGAATTGAAAATAAATTGAGGTACTGTACCTGTAATTCTAGACACCATAGTTACAATTCATTGTTCTAATTGTATGGCTTAAACAGACATATTAGTGGCATGTGGCATACAAGACACCAGAAGCAGAGACAGCACAACTGAGGATCACTCTGTGCACACATGCTTGGACTAAAATTACCTGAGATAACAAGACAAATGCTGAATTGTAAGGCTATGTGCTATTTGAATGTTTCAAGTTATTGACATTACTTTTTCTGGGTATTGTGTGTAGAAGGGAACAAAGTGTTTTCAAAAGTTTTTTTTCAGACTCATTAGTTATAATTCATTTTCCACCTTAATGAGGTTCCAGATAACCTAATACAGTCACTGTGGTTACCCTGAATTTTCAATGATCAAAAGATCTTTGATCAAGCCGGGTTGCTCAACTGGAATTTGTAACCCAGAAAACTGGTTGGTTCTTTGAAGGTTCACATTTCTCACAGGCATGAGAAAACACACTGAAAATTTTGAACTTAACTATCACTGTTCCCTAAGTCTAAAGACTTACTATGGAATAGATTGAAGATGTTTTGGGGGACAATACTTTTAATTAAAAAAAAAAAAAAAATCAGGAGTCCCTGAAATATCATGATTAAATACTATCAATTTTCTGAGATCTGGAATGTCAAAGACTAGCCATTTTAAAGTATATGAAGAAGTCTAAAATGCAAAGTCCAGGGTTTTTAAATTATGGGAACATGTTTTGACAACTATTTCAGAACTTATTTTTAGCTTCTGTTTTGGTTTTGGTGTTTGGTTTTTGTTGGTTTGGTTTTTTTTTCCATTGATCACAGTCATTTGATGGTGTTACAGTAGTGGGTTTTTAATGGAAAAAAAATCAGTTTTCCAAACTGGGAAACACTAAGCCAGTGCAAAAAATGAGGGAAATTTAACCCTCTTTTCACCAGAATTTTTCATTGGACCAATTTCAATTATTTTTTCTATATTTTCCTCAGCATGGACACCTTGCCTTGATGTGTGACAATCTTCATTGCAATGTAGCAAATGTGCATGAGTCTTTCACACTGTTTTACAGTTTACTGTTGGTAATTTCCTTTATCTTCCAGGTGAGTGCCTGAGACCATATTACCGCTTCAAATTATGAAATGACTGACGATGCTTTTTCATTCTAATTAAAAGATTTTTTAATTTCATAATTATTGCTTATTAACTCATGAAATGTAACCCTCTTAAAATTTTGGACAAAGGTCTACTGGTTCCACTGATCTGTGGGATTCAGGAGCCTAAGGGACAGATTCTGGTACACTTGCTCACCAATTCAGCCTGTAAGCTAATTCTTTTAATTAGCATCTCTCACAAATACAATCAATCTTCTTATTGGTATAATAAGAAGTCAGATTTTCCCATTCAACCTTCAATTATGAAAAGGTGTGAAAGAACCTTTCCTTTCATAAAGCCATGTTGAATCACTAATTTTCACGTGTTTTCCATTATGTAAAAAAGTACAGAAACAAACAGACAAGCAAAACCCCACAAAAAACAGATTAAAGAAACCAAAACCTGAGTTTAGGTTTTGCAAAATCATTAAAGCGTAAATATGGTTCCTAATTCTCATTTCCATAGACACAGAAATAACACCCTAATTGCTCAGAAATAGGTATTCTAACTTACACATATCAAGTGTTGAACCATGCTTTTGATGTTTTATTACTGATATACATGATGTAAAAAGAAACAACAAAAATCCTGCTTTTGTCCACCAGTTCTTAAATAAGCAGAGGATGATAAGCATGCTAAATATATTGTCTGCTCCATCTTACTCAGAGGGAAGGCAAAACCAGACAAGATTAGCTGACTCGAACTCTGTGTTCATCACAGGAGAAGGAAGTAGAATAAGAGTGACAAAAATAAATGTACAATTGTAATATTGAGCTAAAGAATATTATTTTTAAAGCAAATGCATTTAATTCTCACATTGCTCAGGCATTTTCTGAAAACACTAAGAGTCGAAAAAATTCACTGTTACATAAACATTCAAACTTACCTAAGTAGAAAAAGTTCATCTACAACTAATGAAAATACTGTCCTATGTTGCTCATTCAGTCAGTATTTTCTCATATGTATGACATGGGGGAAATTTCTCCTCAGTAGGAACAAGAAGCCTGGACTGAAATGTAATATTTAATCTATGAACTTCACAAGAATAAAGTAGATCGGACAAAAAAATGTTTTGTGTGTTTGGGTTCAAGCACCTAATTAGCCATCTCAAATTACATAAATTTAATATAGGCACAAGTATCTACATTCCTGGAATTGTTCAAGGCCAGGTTGAATTAGAGCTCTGAGCAACCTGAACTAGTGAAAAGTGTCTCAGCCCATGTCAGTGGGGTTGGAACAAGATGACCTTTAAGGTCCCTTTCAACACAGAGCACTCTGTGATGATCCTGTGAACTGCTGGATTTGATTGTTCCACTATTTAAAGCCTTAATAAGTGCCTAGTATTATGTTTGAAGGCATCTGTGAATTTCAGTATTAAATAGAAATCATAGATGCTCTACTTTGAGATACCATTCCACATTTACTAGTCCTGACAGCAATTGCCTTTCCGGGTTATGTTTTAAAGACTAGGAAATTCTCCATTTACTGTAAAAAGCTGAAAGTAGAGGGAGATGGATTTAATGGGCCTGTGAATGTTGAAAATTGAAAAATGCCCAGTATTGAGTTAATAAATTCGTACACACACAAACTAAAAAACAACTGAGACTAAATAACACATGCCTAGGAAAAGTCTGGTATACAACATACATCATAACCTAGAAGAAAGAAATTAGTGGGTTAAAAAATTATTATTAGATTCTTAATACTAAAATCTCATGATTGCTTGGTGTGTCCTGCAACTTGTGGAGCTTCCATGCAAATGTGACTGTTTTACAGACTAACAGATGGAAAATCTCCAAAAGATAGACACCAAAAGATGAGGATACAAGGATTTATGCTACTTCTGAAAATCCAGTCTTCTTCTTGTGAAAGTGACACAAACTTCTGTGGGAACTGTGCCTCTGGGACACAGGCCAATGGTCACAGAACATGGTCACAGAACATAGCCTGAGTGTTATCAGCCCAGGTAGTTAGACACCGGCAATCAGGACCAGCTGTCTAGAAACAATAGGATAGCCACACTCCCCCCATTCCATTCCATATCCCACACAACATACATTCGTTGTGTGTTTTCACTTATTCCTTTGGCACAAATTACAGCTTTGGCATGATTCTTCTACTTTTCTGTTGATCAGCTGCCATGTGGAGCTTAGAGGTGGGTCTATCAACCTGTAAGTGCAAGGTATTATTTTCCTTCTGTCTGGAAGCAGGAAAAAAAATCTGTAGATAGTGTTTTTGGCAGTGAATATCTGCAGGGCTGAATAGGGGATTAAAAATTTGGCTGTGATTATGTTGACAGAATATTACATTTTCAACTTGCAATCCCTGTTATGCAATGGTTGCTCTTCATAAGAGAGACATAGAGAAAAAGAAGCTGTAAATCTAGTAGGAAAAGGTGCATTTAATCTTTTTAAAGATACATCATGAATAGCTTTACAAGAACTCTCAAGAGAACTGCAAAATGCATGAGTCACTCTAAATACAGAGTGGTAATTAAAGTAAGTAGCAAAAATATTAATAAAATTATCTTTAAAAGAGGGAGAAAGGAAATTATTTAATCCCTTCTGTTGCCCTGTGATGTCTCAGTGCCCAGCTTCATGAAGTGTGAGGGGTAGGTAAACATTAGCAGAGAAGAAAGATAAGGTCATCCTGCACTATGCAAGCTTAGAGAAAGGGGAGGTCACCCAGGGCAGCCACCCTGGATGCTGAAGATAATCTTCTTCAACAATAGGAAAAGGAATGAAGTAGCCAAAAGAGCTCTCTAGGGCCAAGTGTGCATTGTATAGGCTAATTACCCAGCAGTGACAAAACAGATAACCGCTGGAACACCCAAAGAGAATCCTTATTGTTAAATATAGCCTCAGTACTGATGTTTTGTCATATTTTTCATGACCCCTATCTCAAATCATAGTTTAGGTAAACACCATTCTACTCTTAAACTTTACTTCGAGATAAGAGTACTGCTGGGTAGTCTGACAAATGAAGAGGCATTGTATCTTTGTGGGTGTGCCAGTCGTTTAAAACAGGGCAAAGTACATAACTCCTCACTCTGTGCTGACCATCTTGGTATATTTATCCAGAATACCTGAAGAACTGGAAGGCTTTTGTTGCCTTACAATTTTAAGGCCTCACGATGAAGAAGAAATCTGTGACCAGTTTCTGACATTTTCTGAGATCTTCTAGGAAAGATTTTTGGAACCTCTCCAGATACTACAGAAAAATATATGAACAGAAAGAAAGTTTTATCAGGTCCCAACATGAGTTAATGGAAATCACTAATAAGTCTAACAGTACCTGCTGTCTTTTTCACAAGCTTTATCCAGTGTGAAATCACCTACAATGAAGTATTGACTTAGTTCTTTACAAATACATAATGCCTTTCTTGCCATATAAAATGTTTCTGCTTTGCATATTTGTTTTTGTGGGTAGAAGAGTCGTGTATTAAAACTATGTGATTTCAAAAGCTTTGTAAGGGAAGAGGAAAAGAGTGAACAAATAGAGAGCACAAAAGGATAAATTATTTAAGGGATAGAGACAAGTTCAGCAGAGATTTTTATAGAGTTCAGTGCTGATATCAGGAAAGATGTTTCTAGCTGAAGTGAGTGGGTAGGTAATGCAGATATGAACTGCATGTAACCTATACTGAAAGTCTGAACTTTTCAGAGGGGTGACAAAAAAAAAAAAAGAATGGATGTGAAAAAATGCAACCAAGATCGGTTTGGCCTGAATCTTTGAGAATGAGAGTCAAGCATAAACATAAGAAACTGAAACTTCCTAGTAAACATTCCTGTGCATTAAAGATGCATTCATTCAAAGTATATATGCTATAAACACATATAACAATTGAAATTTATTCTTTTTTATGTCCAGTTACCGCTAGAGACACATGTATAAACTATTCAACTAATAATTTATTAAAAAACCAGGAGAACTTGTTTCATTTTCTTAACTAGCCCTATCTCTTAAATCCTACAGTAGTCTGTCATTTCACTAACTGTTTTCTTGTCCAGTGCTATTAAAGAGAAAGTGCTGTACAAAGAAAGAGTTCCTTTTGCAAAGAACAAAATCCTCTTGTGTTAATTTAGATAAGGCAGGCTCTGAGTGAGCACATAGCCATATTACAACAAATGCAAGATCCTAAGATTAGATAGTACATTAAAAAGTTTCCATTGTTTATTCAAAACTGATTTTACAAGGTGCAAATGCTAGGTTGTTTCTTGATATACTGTTAAAAATAGAATTAAGAAAATATAAACATAGCTAAGAAAAGTTCAATCAGGTTGCAAAATATTGAAAGAGTATGATGGAGTGAAAGATTCAGGTTCTGAGAAAAAGTCTTTCCAGTTCTGCTATGACCGACACTTTGTATCGAGTGCAGATTTTGCAGTTTTTTCCTGTACTGAAGGGGATGGTCTGTTTGTCAGGGTCTTTGAATTAGAAGCATATGCATTTGTGAAAATGAGGCATGAATTCAAAGCAAAGGCAACCTTCATGTTATTTCTTGGATAGAGCAAACAAACAGAAAGAGGAATTGCTTTCAGGCCAGGCCATGTGAACAAAAAGATAAATAATTATGTGTTTTGTACTATGCAGCCACTTGGCCTGTAATTGGACAAACAGGTCTGGGGTAAACCATCTGGGAAGTAAAATTTATGTGCTTTGCAATTACTTACATAGTAATAGATGCTTCATGGTTTGCTGTAGCAAAACCCCTGAGGAAAGACTTGCTGAAAAAATTGACTCATTTTCTATCTCATGTAGCCAGAAACTGAAAAACAGGAAGATAAATTGAAATTTTCTTGCAGTTCATGCTTAAAAACTGCCAGAACATGTATAAAAATTGTTGAGGACATACTGACTATTTGGGGTTACAAAGGAGAAATTCTGATTTTTTGGAAGTGACAAGGTTTTATACTTTGATTTGGACTATTCCAAGCCGCTTAATAATGTTAGAAACCCATTATTAATTATGTCAAGTAGTGTTTGGGACTCCTTGAACACCTGGCTTTTCAGCAACAACCAGGATGGGGGAAGGCAATCTGCAGTTCCCAGTCTCTGCAGCCTCAAGGCAACCTTTCTGGAGTTCAGGACTTTGATTTTATGAAAGTTAATCAAATCTGAGATGTTTCAGACAAAACATTTGGAACTTACATATCAGTGCTTTTCAACGAAGCTACATTTCATAATAATGTATCAGATAAACTGTATTGCCAAGAGCAGTTCTTTCTCTTTGTTCCTTTACTTCCCCTTTGCTTTTATTCTCCTTGAACTCTCTATTTTATTGCTCCTCTTCTAGCCTTCCCTTCTTCCTGTGCTTTTTAAAACTGCTTAAAGCATTCTTTATATCTCCCCAATCTCAAAACACATCTTCTTCTGTGTCATTTTGCCCTCAAACCCTCCATCTCCTCAGTGAGACTAAGCAGTCTCATAGCTGTCAAGCAATCTCTTGTTTTTCTTACACAGAGGGAAAACATTGGTCAATGTCATGAATTAATTCCATATTACTGTTGATTCTGCTAAAATAGTAACATTTTCCATCTAAAAATGTCTCCATTATTCATTTTGTAATCAAGTTCTGACTGATACAACTTTTCAAATAAATTTGTCTCAAGAGAAAATAACTTCAAGTTAAAGTCCAAATATGCAAAAATTATTTAAGGAGCATGCCAATAGTTTTGAGAGCACTTCCCTGATAGTAAGAAGCTTAATAGTAGAAGGTCAACTAGGAAGGAATAGGAGCAGTAATAAATTCAGGTGTTTAGAAACAAAGACTTATCAGAATGATGATTTTTTTCCCCTCAGCATCAAAGACGTCTTCACATAAGACTCATTTGCAGTACATTGTGATATCTTTCTTACATAGAGTTCTTCATGATAATGTGTATAATAGCTTTCCAATAGCTCAGAATACCCGATTGCATACGGTAGGTTGTTCAGGTGAAATCCGATCATAGTTTCATTTCAGGTTTTATTGGATAAATTTCCACATAGAAGAAAACTGTAGTGAAAATGGTTGGGAAACTCTAAATGTTGTCATCCAGGTCTATAAAAATATCTAGAGAGAAGTTTCCATGCTCAGAGAAGAATTCAGGAATTTCCAGCACTTTTACGAAGATATCAGCAAATTCTAGTTGAGATATTAACACATATAGCTTTGAAGTAATAGCAGAAATTAGTTGTATGCTGCAGCTTTTAGAAAGGTATTGGCCTGGCCACTCAGCTGCTGTCAAAAAAAGTAATCGAAGTTATACCAAATTGCATTGAATGCCTGCATTTTTATTGGTTTCCCATAATTTACTTTCTGTGTTATTGATTGTTGATATAAATGTGATTTTTTTTGAGAGTTGTTTTGACAGGTCTCAATATATTGTTTAACATAACGTGCTGGCACAGCTTGGCTGGGCAGCCTCCCAACAATACATCATTCTCAGAAAATGACAGAGAAAATGTTAATGGTATTGGAAGAGAGGGTTTTTAAAATACACTTATTGAAAGTAATGTCGTTGGAAAATAGTGAGTAGTTGTCAAACAGAGAGATTAAAAATCCCGTGCAACAATAAAATAAAAAATTCTGAATCTCACAAAATAATGAAGGAAAGGAATAGCACCTAAGGAGGGAGGGCAGGGGGGTTTTGGAAAAAGAGGTCTATACTGGGGCTATGACTGCAGCCACACTTAGAGAGAGAAAAGCTGTAGCATGTACAAGGGGAATGGTGAAAATGTTACATATTTTGTTAGCTTGCAGAAGCTTCTCTATTGCACCTGTTTACTTCTATATCTGCATTAAATATAGGAGTAGCTTGGCAGATACTGTAGATTAGAACTTTCTAAAAATACATCTGAAACCCTGAAGGGGATGTCTGACAGCTTTTGGCATGTATAAAAACAACTGAGTTTGTAAGTCCTGATGTATTTGTGTTGTGTAAGCGTGCTTACCATTGGCTGGTAGTGCAGACAGCTACTTAAACCTGTCATTAACTGCCTTGATGAATTTACTGAAGAAATATAAAGCCAGTCTTTACTAAGCTCCTGCCTTTCAATCAGTCCACCAGCTACTGTTATACTATGATTGCCAATAAATATAGTGCTTTTAAGGTCTTAAATAGAAAAGCAGTTATTTCTTTCCAGATATCTGGACTTTATCAAGCTAAAATAATACTTTCACAAGAGCCAGCATATAAGTCAAAGTATTTTGCTCTTAGCATCAGCTTTATGCATAATGTACAATGTATGACTTAAGGGAAGATACAAAATGAGGCTTAAGTACATTGTTAATACTTCAGTTCAAAAACTGCAATTCAGTTTCATACATATACAACATACATAAAAATCTAGAAATACCTAAAATTAATGAAAACATCCCTTCTTAACCTGAAAATTCACAGTGCCAATGAAAACTATCCTAATCTGAGCAACTGTTTTCTACTCCTTTACATTTTCAAGGAAAAAAAATCTTCTGACATGTTTACTCCTTTGTTTTTTGTTTGTTTGTTTGTTTGTTTGTTTTTTGGTTTTGTTTTATTTTGGGTTTTTTGTTTGGTTGGTTGTTTTTTTTTTACAAAAGCACATTGCAACTGTAAAAGACTTCTCAAGATCAGTGAATGTTAGAAGTTTATTTTGTATTGTGTGGTAATTGTGACTGATATAGGATTGATAACAGGCAAAAAATCAGGGCATTCCTGACAAATTCAATGTGAAGAATTTCCGTTGTCTTCTTGAACCTAACATTCTTGCAAAAAAAAAAAAATTGCTTAAGATAGGAGTTCTTCTGCTTATTAATCATGATGTAAATATATTGGATTATTTATTGCGCAGGAATTGGGAATTGTTATGGCTTTTGTTTCATTCGCTTTTTATTGATAACAAAGTGGTGTCCAGATTAAATATATTTCAATAAATAAAGTTGGCTATATTGGATATCCTGTTTGTAACTTCGCAAAAAATACAAGTTTACACCTTTTTAAGGTGCTTAATGATAATACAAATCTGAATATATGTACAAATCTGAATATATGTTTTAGGAGCATTTAAGTAATTATATTTTCATATAAATTACTATATATCAAAACATATAGTTACATTATTGTAGGTAAAAAATGTGGGTAAGTACTTTTTGATGTTTTAAATCTTTTACTTTTTGCTAAGGTATATTTCCATAAAAAGTGAATTTTTTTCAAGCTAATGGTCATTTATACAAAAATTATACCTCATTTAACAGCAAAAGTGTTCATCCACACCTGTGCTATTGTCACCAGGGAAAGACATCGCTCCCTCCATGAAATCAAATAACATACTTAATCCTATCAAATGAAAACATAATGCAGTCTAAATTATGGGTCTGTTTAGAGATTGGGATATCAATTTATATTCCATCATATTTATTGCTATAGCAGCAAGAAATATTTATGAAGGGACCACATGCAGTGATCAAAATCTGTGAGGATATGACTGTCATTAATTACAGCTGAAATGTTATACTGTTGCACACCCTGACATTGCATGCTCCTGCTTTCCCCTCTTTCTTTATCCTTGCCGTGTTCACTGCTTTCTTTCATCTCTCAATCAAAGAACAACATTCAAAAGCATGACTATACTATAACAGATTGAAAGCCTGTCTAAACTGTACCCTGACTCCAAATACCCAGTAGCAAACACTGTATTTACTTCTGCTTCCAAGAATTTAAGGCTCCCATATATTTGGAGCCAGAGGTGGTTTGCATTTAGGACTCCCAGTGGATTTTCTCTCTGATTAAGCTATCTAATCACCTTCTGGATCCATATAAACTTTTCCCATCTATTATTTCCCCAAACAAGGAATTCCATAACTGAACTCTTTCTCAGAAAAAAAAAAAAAAATCTTCTTTTTTGGCCCTGACATCATTATTTCACTTGATGTCTCCTGTTTGAAATACAAGGCATGTAATTTGCTTTGAGAGCTCTAGACTGTTCCTTATCACAGTGTAACAAAACAAACTTCAATGAAACAAATGTGAACACAAGACAGAACAAACTTTCCACTGCCCTCTGATGGGAAATAACAACCAGGTGTCTTCCCTCACTTGGGTTATTGACAAAGCATGATTTACCCAAAAGCTCGTGTTTAACACCCACTACAGCTAAATGTTTACTAAATTAACTTGTTCTCCATCTTTTTGGGTTTTTTTTGCCTAAAGAATTTTCATATTTTCGCACATCACTTTTGATAGAACAATACCTGCTATCAAGACATGTTTGGAAAGAAAAAAAATCACAGAACATTTATGAAAATATGCAAGAATGCCTGAAGTTTTCCTAATTTAGAAACAAGTAATTATAATTTGAAAATTTGCAGCTGAACTGATTTGTCATTCATTATTCCTAACTGATCATTATTCCTTATTCCAAACATTTTAGTGAGTCAGAAAACAACAGGATAAAGAACAACAGAGGTTCTCAGCTAAGTAATAGGAATACCAAAACCCTAAAAGCAAATAATAGAAAATTTTAATAAACAAAAACTTTCACAGTGAAACAATGCAGTGGGCATGATAGAATGCTCAAAGATCTGACTTTTTAATCAGATCAAGCAGATTACTTTGTGAACAAAAAAATCAAGTAATAAATTACGATCTGGTTGGATGTTTTTTTATGTTTGTTTGCTTGTTGTATTTTGTTTGTTTGTAGTTTTTAATTTGTTTGTTTTTCAAAATTATCTGTTGCATTTCTCTTTTTTGCTTATCACTTTCTTCTGATTCCCATTTGCTTAAAAATGTGCTTGACACTTATCATCTCTTTTAACATATCTAAATGGTATTTTTTTTCTTCAAGGGCCTATGTATGTTATTATACTTCTGAACCACCAATATATTTTTCCTTTCTGGAAAATAGATAGCAGTTTTCGGGGTTTTTACCTAAACATAAAGCCCTATTTTTTAATGAATGTAGTAGAATATAACTTACAGGAGGTTGAACATAGGAAATCACCTGTCATAACTTCATTGCCACTAGACCCCAGAGAATGAATGCCTTAAAGTCAATAGCAGTGTTCTAATTAAAAGCATAAAGCACCATCATGAGAGTGTGTGGGGGAACCTTTATAAAGAACCCTCAAGTTCACTGGTGTGATCCTGATATGGCTAATTGCACTGTCACTTGCCTTTATGTGCTTATGTAAATAGCTCTGGCTTCTGCAGCAGAGCTCCCAGGCTGCCTCTGTCAGGAGGAGAGTCCTTTCCCCAAGGGCTTTCTCTTTGTGAAACACCAGCTGGTCGGAGTTTTGCATTGTTTGCCCTTATCACCAGTGGCAAAGAGGGGGAAAAATTAATGAGGAAAAACTGCCTGATTTTATCTTTTTTATTTTAAAAGAACCTTGTTCCTTGTGCCCCCCTTTCTCCAAACTGAAGCAATAGGTGCCTACAGAAGACTCCATTTATCTTTTATTAGAACACATAAAGATAAGGTTCTAGCTCTGAGTATTTCTACAGTGTGTAGTGCTGTATTCACTGGCACTCTGCAAATGTGTTCAAACATTGCTATTTACACTTTTACCTCTTCTGAAATTCCGGCGCTTAATCCAATCGCTTTCTGTTTTCTGCTGCTTAAAATGCAAAGGCAGAATGGATAAAGAGAAAACATTTAAATTCAGGAACTTCCTCCACTTCAGAGGCATGCGAGCAAATGCTAATATGGCATGAAATGTACACTTGTGAAATGTTAAGATTACTGTTAATAAGCTCGTCAAGAAAATGTAATTACGTATGATGATGCCCTGGTTATTGTGAAATTTAAAAATAAAAAAGACCCTCAACTTGATCCTTTGCAAAAATACAGCTATTTTTTACCATATTAGCCAGTTATGGGGGGGGAGCTGCTAAGAAAGGAATTAAGTATCTATTTCGTTTCTTCAAAGTCTCATTCATTATATTTCTGCTATAGCAGTCTTCATGTGCTTCAGGCCCAAAGTGGCAAAACCATGTTATACAGCTGTCAATGTGGAATTCCTCTTTACAGGGCTATTAGTTGTGTTACAGCAAGACCTGTGTTATTTAATTCATAGTATGAAGGAGAACTAGCCCAAATGATCAAGGCTATGATTTCTAAAAGTTAATTACTATAAAGCTATTTTATTAAATCTAGTGATGAAAATAAGAATGAAAGCACAATGGTTATACATTAAAGCTCTGCTGTTCATGCATTGGAAGAATGACAATACCAGTACTTTGTAGAAATAACAAATAAATAAGAAAGTGGTGTGCAAAATTACTGTTATTTTTTCTACTATATATTTTTTATTTCTTTTCTGTCCAGATGTCTTCTGCATTCTGTGTTGTGCACAGGGATTTACATGATCACATTCTGTAGAATTGTTTATTGAAGCAGAGAAGAATCTGGCTGTTCACATGTCATTATTTTCACACTTTTCCCTGGTCTCTGTAAACCTTCTTTAGAACTAACCTCTACAAAGTCATTTTACAAGGAAAAGAGAAAGGGTAGCAAAATTAATTCCTAGTGAAAAGAGCCAAGTATTTGCACGAGGTAAACTGGCAACACTTCATCAAAATGGCACTATGCCAGCTGCACCATTTCAGTGATTGAACTAGGAATAATGGTTCCACAATATCAACCTGCATATATTTGCTACAGAAATATTTGCATTTACTACTCTAATTATTCAGTGACAGGTTTTAAATGGTTTGTCAAAAGGAGGAAACTGTGTATGCAGTTTGTTCTCAATTTGAATGAGGAGCCTTGGAAAGACTTGTGAAGAGAATGGTATCCATTATCCGCATGGTAACAATGATTGTATTATGATTTTTCTTTTTCAGTGATTTGATCTTCAGCTTTGCTGTATTTATAACAAGGATCTACAACCTTTGAGACTGAGATGTACATGTCACCTCGCTTTGATATGACTAAGCAGAGAAGCGCAACAAGTCTCAGTGTAACACTGACATCGTGCTTCTAACTAAATGATTTCCTTTTGCACTTCAGCTGGACTATTTCGACTTTCCACAATGTTCATGCCTAAATAATAGAATTAAATATATAAACCAGAACATTTTTTTCAAGTATAAGGGAGAATTTCCTGAGTAAGGTATTTTTTTTCGGGAGCATTACATGTAAAAAACAATGAATCAGAATAAAAAGGTTTTGATTTGCTATTGCTTTGTTTAATAGATAAATAACTCTGTAATAACCTCTCCAAAAGAACTGCAAAACCTGTAGGCACTTTTCTTTCTTTCTTTAGCAATTCAGTAGAAGATGACCAGACAAACACATTGGTTAATTACGCCTTATCCTGTAGTTGGAAAAAGAAAATATGATATTTTTAAGGGTTTTCAAAACAGTGTATTTGTTTCTTCAGGCATTTGAGCATTCTTAGTGACACTTTCTTAAAAATAGATGACAGAACTGGAGACAAATAAAAACAAATATTATGTCTCTCTTATTTTCTTTCTCGGTTTTCACTCTTTAAAATTAATGTTTTTTACCTTTGCTTCACAACCACAAGATTTACTTTATAAATAAATACTCCGGTGCTTAAATAATACACACTGATCCTTTGATCAATGCTAACTAATAAGGGATTTAAACTCTTCAAAATTGCTGATACCTAATTTATTCAGAAAAGACATAAGCACACAAGACTATTTCTCTCCCAGTTCAAGCAGAGAATGGAATATGGTAATGGTGGTTTTTTTGAGATTTTACACTGGCTTCAAGGGAGCTCTGAAAGATTAACTGGTTATAAAGTCTGTCAGGAAAATTACTCTCCAGGGATTTTTTTGTTTTTGATGTTTTGTTTTGTTTTGTTTTTTGTTTTTTTGTTTCTGTTTCTGTTTCTGTTTCTGTTTTTAATAATTACACTTTAAGGTATGTTTCTGCAAATTGGTAGTCTTCATTGTGTTACAATAGCAAATGTTATAGGTTTTTTTATATGTAGTGAAAAGTTACTCACTGCACCTCATGAAACCATGTTTTAAGTATAGGAAGATTGGCAATAAGATTGTCAGCAATGATTTTTTTCCTTACCAGTACCAAAACAGAGGCACCAAGAGCACCACAGCTGTCAAGAACAGGATGCCACGTTAGCAGAAGGAAATTTGTTTTCTCTCAGCTTAGAGTCTTTTTGTTTTAATTAGATATTAACATGTTCAAAAAATGATATTCAAGAACTAAATATAGAAAGATCACTGGCCTCCTAAAAGTGAAACACCATGTGATTAATAAGAAGTCCATTCAGACCCAAATTGTTGGTGATACAAAAATGAACTTATTAGGGCCCAAATAGTAATATGCAACTTCAAAGAATTCAAACAATCAATAGAGTATTTTCTTGACTTTTTCTTTTTGCATTTCCTTTCTGTTGTGGGGAGTTATGAAAGGAAAAAACGCAGTGAAATATTATAACACTTATGGGAGAGACAAATAATAAAAGATTTCCTCATGATAGTGGGTGATGAAAGTGTATAGATCACTAAACTTGTAATTTAGTCATTCTTATCATAATAGAAGGCAATAATCCTGGCATTGGATAAAAACGAAAGGGAAAGTGTATATTGAGTTAGGGTCCTGAGCCAAAAGTCTTGAAATTTATTAGCCTCGGTCTTAGTTAGCAGCAATCCTGAATTAGAAAGAGTAACCACCTTGTCATTATTTCTATAGTGACATTTTAAATGAAAGTCATGTTTCAATAAGTATGAGAGAAAAAGTTGAAAAAATATGCATATTATTAATTACTTTAAAGTGACATTTTAAAAACAGGTATTTAAATAACCCTGACTTTCTTTTCTCTTATTTATACTGTTCATCTTCTGTCTGACCTCAGAGTCTTCTGACTACCTTCAACAAGTTGTTGACAACTGTATGTATTTGCAGACCTAGGGTTAGCTGGAAAGACCTGGCTTTTGTTCCTTACATTTGAAAGCTGTATACAGATATTCATAGTCAGCTCATAGAAAATTATAGAAAAGAATGAGAAATATCTAGTTATAAATCCATAATTATACAGTTTCCCAGTACACTAATTGGATCAGATATTCCATAATGCTGTAACTTGCACATTTGTCTGACATACTGGTCGCATAAGTAGAAATGTGTAATATGGATTTTTAACTTTCAATCATTAAAAATGAAAATGGTTGCTCTCTATGATTTTAGCTTAAAAGATTTTCTATGTTCCAAAACCCACATTTTCACATACCCACTTACAAATCCAGTGGTTTGAACCATGAGTGTAACATCTGAGTTGCCAACACTGAAGTATTTCTCTTCCCAAATTCGTGAAATACTAGGTCTAAATGCACAAAAATACCTAAACTTTTCAAAATAAAATCCAAACACTTTGGGAGATTAAGAACCTGCATTCAGAGATTATGACCCTCAAAAACATATCTCTTGACCTTCTATGACAGAATAATTACATCAGTGAACAAGGGAAAAACTATGAGTGTCATCTATCTGGGCTTCTGTAAGATCTTTCACACAGTCCTCCACAAAATTCTTTTCTGTAAATTGCAGAGAGATGTATTTGACATGCGGATGGTTTGGTGGATAAGGAAATGGTTGGACAGTCTCTTCCAGAGGGTAGTGGCAAACAAGAATTATTATTAACATTCTTGTTTATGATAATCATATACTCACCTCAGATAACTCTTCTCATTTATATTTGCTATTGGCCAAATATCAAGATAGCTCCTTGTGCAGCAAGCTGGCTTTCTGGATCTGGTATGTAAGCATCTGTCTCTCCTTGTGGGAACAGCTGTACAGATTCCACCCCACGTCAGGGTTCTTGTAAGTTATGGATTGCAACAATATACCTAGAACTCATTTGTAGATATAGCCCTAAGTCACTTGCTCAAAGTCATGCCAAATTCATAGCAGAGCAAGAAATCTGACCCATATTGCAATGCCCAAAGTACTCCGTTCATGAATAGTCTGTCCTCTTGTCCTACTACTAAACTTCTTCTCCAAACAAGTAGA
Source organism: Melanocharis versteri (assembly GCA_013397845.1). Lineage (NCBI taxonomy): Eukaryota > Metazoa > Chordata > Aves > Passeriformes > Melanocharitidae > Melanocharis > Melanocharis versteri. The sequence continues at coordinate 4,355,519 of VZTG01005248.1, read as the reverse complement.
AAGATGAAAGAAAATTGTACAACGTTCTCAGGAACATGGTGTGATTCTTGGGATGTACTGCGCAGGGCCAGGAGTTGGATTCAATGATCCTGATGTGTCCCTTCCAACTTAGCATATTCTATGGTTCTATGATAAAATCCTAAGGCTATTTTTCTCACAACTTAAAAAAAAAAAAAAAAAAAAAGGGGTTATGATGGTAGATGGCATTTACATTTCAGCCATAGAACTTCAATGTGTGCCATTTTCATCTCTAGTAACTTAAGTACTCCACACAAAAAAAAATAAGCACGCATTTGAAAATCTCAATGCCTATGGAAAATCTAGACAGCAAAAATAAGTTCCCTGGCAACTCTGACGAAATGTAGCTCTGCTTTTGTTCTCACTATGGCCATGTACCTCAACCTTCCACTTATAAAGTGAAGCTGAATAAACTAAGCTTTAGAAATAGTCAGTTCCTTGATTTTAATAAAGTATTCGTTGGCTTTTAATTTAACTGATTTCAATACCTTAAAATATGAATCTTCTTTTCTCTTCCCTTCATGTCACACTAGTGATTAACATGCTCACAAATTAAAGGATTTGGACTTCTATAATTGCAATTTTAAAAGTCAGTTAAATTATGGAATTCAGAAGGTATAGTTTTGGGGGTGAAATAGCATTTTTTGGACCAGTGAGCATACTAGTGATGCTGCACGGGTAATTTATTTTTGCCAAGGAAAAAGACCTCTTCAGTGGTGTGAAATTCTGTCTGTTTTGTTAACCCATGATTTTAGGTTCAGGGACTATTGGCAGGAGGCCCAGACACTTTGGACTGCTGCTAGAAGGCCCCATCAAATGCATCTCGTATTTATTTTCTTTGTCTTATAGACAGTTTTGTTACAGGAAAGGAGTAACGTAATTTACAAGATCCTGCTACTCAGAGCCTTTGATTTTATTTTCCATAATATTGAAAGAAATAGAGAGTGATGGATTTTATTTGGGCTTTGCTGAAATAAAAAGGGGAATGCTTTGTTCTGAGGATATGTGGATTGTCGAATTATCAAATAATAAAATTCCAGGCAACTGAAATATCACAAAGGCAAATATTTGGGCTGTTGATTTGCCTCCATTTTTATTGGTTTTCTCTAAGTATTTTTATTCCTGTCAGGGAACATTTTTTTACTAACTGTAATTCAAAGAATAATTGCAGTGTGGAGACACTACAACAGAGATGCTGGACCAGTTCAGTGCTGTACAATACTCATCCTAGCTTTTGGCAAAATATCAGCCATATTAGCATTAATGGAAGTCTTGCCTACTGGTTTACTTCTTAAGGGTTTTGCCTTGCAAACTATAGCTGTTTATGTGAGGACCTCCATGATGTATGTCCATGGACTGTTCTCAGAACCAGGTGAGAATCACAGGAGTGATTCACAGGAGTGAATGTTGCCTACATCTGTGACTTCCCAAAGACTTAGTGGACTTAGTCCACTTTGCATACATACATCAACGATACAGCCTTAATGTATTTTCTAATTTGTTTTCTTCCACAGTTAACTTCAAAGGAGTGAAAGTAATTGTATAATACAGAAGAATCATAGCAATTCTACATTTTACCAACTGAACTATACTGAAGTACTCCATTAAATTTACCTCAGTCTTGACTGTTTATGCATCTGGGACTAGGTATAGAAAAGAGACATGTTTAAAATGTCTTATACCATCCCTGCTTATATAGACAGTCTTAAATGGTCTTTTTTTTTTTCTGGTTTTGCTGCCTTTATGAACTGTTTTGCTCTGGGTTGGTGAGTATTTCTCAGTTCTAGATTTAAAAAACCCAAAACACAAACATATTTTAATGCTTGTGATGAATGCACTTTTATATATATGCGTAATGGTAGAATCTAATTTGCAGTCGGCTATCTTGGAAAAGTACTGTGTTAAGAACTTGTTTGTAACTCCTTGGATCATGCTTTTCACATGTAATGTTTATGAAATCTTTACAGAATGCATGGCTAAGCACTTTGCACAATCCTGCTTTCATCTTATTTCCCTGAGTGAATGCATGTGTTGTCACTAAAATATCTATTCGTCCTCTACTGGGATTTCAGATTTTCTGCCCTTTTATATGAGATGAGATTTCTCCACACACAATATAAACTGTGTTCCCAAGGGTACTTTTGCCTTGAGGATATAAGAAGCTCCTGTCAGGATCTTTCAGTTATAAGTACAGGGTCATTTGCACCACATTTCTCAAAAGTGGGTTGGAGGACAACATCTCTCAATTTTTGTAACTATTAGAGTTTAACTACCATCGTGTTTACTCTTAAAAATTAGCTCCATACAGCAACAGAAGGCACATGACTTTATAACACGTGGCCATAAATTTGCTTGTTGCTATGAAATATAAAAATTATTATATGAATGAAAAAATCACAATACATTTTAAACAATACCTAAACTGAGAGAAAAGACTGTTTTTCACCATATTGGATAAAGCATGGAATTGCCAGCTCGTCAAAGAAGGTGACTGTCCTGCTCTACTCTGTGCCAGCGTGGCCTTAACTTGGGTCAATGCAGTCTTGGGTCACAATATAAGATATAAAGCTATTAGAGAGTGTCCAGGGGACTACAAATATGGTGAAGGGCCTTGAGTGGAAGCCATACAGGGAGTGGCTAAGGTCACTTGGCCTGTTTAGCCTGGAGAAGAGGAGCCTGAACGGAGACTTCATCACAGTATACAACTTCCTCACAATGGGGAGAGAAAGGGCAGGCACTGATCTCTTCTCTGAGGTGACCAGCGACGAGACACAAGCAAATGGCCTGAACTTGTGTCAAGGGATGCTGAAGCTGGATATCAAGAAGTTCTTCACCCAGAGGGTGGTTGGGCACTGGAACAGGCTCCCCAGGGAAGTGGTCACAGCCCCAAACCTGACAGGGTTCAAGAAGCATTTGGACAATACCCTCAGGGAAATAGTGTGATTCCTTGAAGGTCCTGGGCAGGGCCAGGAGTTGGACTCTGGTATTGCTTGTGTATCCATAATCTTCACAAACACTGATGTTAACCTGAGCAGTCTGTGAGTTGCCAGATCCCCCTTTTCCCCTTTTTGAAGGGGATGTGTTCTTTTCCTTTTTACATTAATTGGGAATGCTCCCCAAGTTCTGTGATTATTCAAAGCTAATATAAATTCTCGGGCCTCTTTTCCCTCCAAAGCAGTGTCTCACAGTACGTGACAAGCAGATCCTGGAAGAAGCCATGAAGCCTAGGGCTATGATACTTGTAGTTCCCTTATTTCTCTTGGGATCCTAAACTCCACAACTCATGGTTGCTTTAGGTGAGGATACACTCAAACTCCACATCCCTGATGAATTACTCCTTGTTTGTGAGAAACAAGTCCAGATGAGTATTCCTTCTAGTTAGACCATCAATCACCGGTATCATGAAACTGTTATCAATAAACTCTAGAAAACTCCTAGCTTGCTTGTGCCTGTATGATTGCCAGATGTCAGGATAGTTAAAATTTCCAAAGTACCAGGCTCTGTGAACGTGGGGTTTTCTCCAATTCCTTAGAAACGGCCATGTCTATTTTCTCCTGATTATTTAGTTTGGAGTCAGACTTCACATGTCTTGATCTATTTTCTTATCGTTGCCCATGAGGTTTTATTCACTCATCACCCACTTCAAGACAAAACTTCATGCATCCAGGTTCCTCTTTTTGTATGGAGTGCAAGTGGTCCCCTCATCTCAATATGCAGAAGTAGATAGGAAAATTCCTTGTCAAGTTCAGGATACTGAGGGGAGTGCCAAAACTTTCAAGGGATTTTTAAATAAGTGTCTTTAGCTTGCTGATCTCAAGAAACTTCAGGTTTTTTTCTACTTCTCTTGTAAATATTCTACCACTCCATTTATGTTCCTATGGAGAAAACATTAACCATGCTTGTCATACCAGCCTAAATCACATTCAGCATTGGATTGCCTTAATTTTTAAAAAATTATTACAGAGTGCCTCTATAAAAAGTACTTTCTTAAAAAAATAGATTCTTATCAGGCTATACATTTCAGTACTCTAAATGCTCTATGACTAATAATGCATTAGTCTACTGAACTGGAATTAATTTATGGCATGTTGTGAAGACATAACTGTAAGTGAAGGATAAATGTTTGTTCCTATCATACATGGACAATTACAGAATTACCAGCTTTTAGCAAAAAATTTACACTCTTCATAATAAGACTCTAAGAAACATGATGCTCCTGTATTGCCCTTTCTTGGAGAAGAGAAGGCTGAGGTGTGACCTCATTGCAGTCAACACCTTCCTCCTGTGCTATGGTTGTTTTTATCATCTTTGGCCACATAATTACTAGAAGCTACTTAAATATGAAAACCCACTGTCAAGAGTCATCCTTAGCATTCAGAATAAACTCATTATCTTCATCTATTATTTGCATTTTTTTCCTTTTTCTTTTCTTATGAATAATTTCACATCATTAGTCATGATATCACCTCTCACTTTTTCCTGAGGTTTATGACACACATAGGAGCAACGTAAAACAATAAAATAGGTAAAATTTTCCTATTTTAATATTAACACTACTTTTAAAGTGTCTTGTTTGCAAAAGCCTATGAACAATATTTGTTTGAATTGTTCTATCATGCAGATTTATGAAAATCCGTACACACACAAATATATTGATGTGGAAATCTCAATTACTGCTTTAAATTTCCTGCAGGTTGTCCTGTCGTTGTTTTTTGTTGTTTTTTTTGCTTCGTTGTTTGTTTTTCTTTTTTTGTTGTCTTTCAATCCAAGAAACAATACAGCTGACATAGTTTCTTGATCTCTCATGTTTCTTAAACAGCACTATGAAGGCAACTTGCTAATTTTTCCTTTGTAAATGAATGATTAAATAAGGGTGAAAATTAAGAACTAAGTAAAAAAAAAAACGCCCTGTGACAACTCTGGAGCACACAAAGTTGGCACATCTTTATTCAGAACTGCTGTAAACACTGCATCTATGCCAATGTGCTGTAGCTTGCCAATCTGAGAAAAAACAGTGATAGCGCTGAGCAACATCAAGGACCCATTGTCTCATTCACCTCTTTTCCTCACGTTCCTTTAATAACTGAACTGTTCAAAGATCACAGGCCACTGCAAAACAAGCACACATAACCCATGCCCATATAATTCTAATTCAAACAATTTAATACCTATTCCTGGGAGTCCAATTGTAATTCTCAGTCAGAGAATGAAGAGCATCACAATTGGCTAAGACTCATATCAAAGCAGGCGGATTAATTGCTGTCCTGTCTATAGTAGCAATCATGTGCTTCTCTGGCCCCACTTCCTATGCATGTGAAATATAGGTAATTTAGAGGGACACTCTATAGAGAAAAACTGTAGCTCTTGGTAAATACAGCTAGTGTGAACAGACAACGTCTGACCTTCTGGTAAGGTATTAGGATTGGTATGTGTCAATTGAGAATATAGCTGCGATTGTCACCTCAGAACATTGGTTGAAAGAGAATAACCTTTGTGTGCTGTAATATTAGGGCATCAGTTGTATAGAAATAGCTAAATAGTTTGCACTAGTGAAATGTAACATTGCACTTTTAAGAGAACATAAAATCATATATGATAAATAAATGACTGCCTCAGGAAATATATTAGATTTTTTTTTTTCTATGAACTAAAGAGTCACAGATAGTAAAAGTGTAAAAGAAGGAGTTTGGATTGATAAGACCATATCTTAAGCCTTAACTGAAATATTTACATTGGGCTTCACTGTGGAGATGGCAATTTCTAAAACTGAACTTAACTTTATTGTCCTAAAGGTATCTTTCAAACTTTCAAGTGTAAAATGTAGAACCTATTCATTAAATTAAGTATAAAATGTTACTATGACTGTGTGGTATTGATTCAAAAGTTTCAAGAAACTCAGATATGATAGTATGGACTTAATATATGAAGCATTACTTAATGTTGTCTCAGTGTCAAAAGGACAGAAGAATACTTTAAATTAGTATTTTTTAAAAAAATCATTTTAGAAGAACATAGAAAACTGCAGACTTTGATCTCCATAATGTGACAATTAATCACACAAAAAAAAATGTTAGGAGGCTCAGGTAAAGCATATTATATGGAAGAGTGAGTTTGCCTTTTTTAGAAAGAATGGGGATTGCTTTACACAAGTAGTATATTCAATCTCTTTAAATGAGTGTAAAAGAGACATACAGCATTTTTGTGCCATTTTTGTGTAAAATGGGGTATTCTGCTTAGGCTCCAGTTTTTATTCCCAGGCTTTTCACAAATCCTGTCTCATGACTGCTAGCCCTATACAGTTGTCTGGGGTCCCACTGCCTGTCTAATGGCATCTCTAATGGCCTTGGCTGTATTTATATGGGTGCATCCAGCCTTTACTGCTCAGGAGAAATTCAAGTAAAATGAGACAGACATTCAATATAAGGTGGGGAAGCAGGGCAGCACAATCCATTCCCTTCAAATCATTCTTTTGACTTACTGAAACAACACACCACCCACCTAATTTTTAAACTGAGCAATCTGGTGCAATTTAAGAGACACTTTTGGAGATTGATTAGTGTCATTGTACCTGCCTGTGTCTCTAGAATTGTTATGGTGACACAAAGTAAAGCAAGGATGATTTAGAAGAAAAGGAGCATGGAACCTTAGTCAGAAATCCTGTGCATGTTATTTGGTCCACCTGATGGCTAAGAAAAGAAATCTATGAACATTATTTTTGCAGATATGGAGACTGATAATCAAACAGTTGATTGCAAATCATCCTCTTTTGAAAGCTGTATTCATTCTAGCTTTAAAAATTGGAGCATTAAAAATACCATTTACACCATATTTTAGAAACAAAATTCAAACCATATATTCATATGACAAAAAAGAGGAGGATATTTATGGACTCATAGCCCTTTAAATATTACACTATATCACATCTCAGAAGTGTAAGACACACCACTGAATCATTTCACAACAGCAGTGCTCCAATGAGCTTTTAGACAGATCTCCACATCTTAACACCACTCTGTTTCCTTGATGTAAATTGGTGAAACCAACAAGCTGCTACTAAATAACATTAAAATCCAGCTATTTTTCTCAGAGAAACATTTAGGAGTTACTAATTGGTCATTCTAGAAACAGTCAGGTTCTGAGCATTTATACATGCCCATGTGTTAGTGACAACCATTAACTATACTTGTCCTTTTTACTTGGTCAGAAAAGAGAAAATTAAACCCAAGGGGGACCACGGACTTTATACTCCAGCTGTATATGTCATATAGTAATTTTCAACTCTGCAAGGTTAAAGGGGTTTCTGATAGTGTTTTAAACTAATTTTGCATTATATTGCTTTCGATTATATGAATATAAGAGAGAGACAGCCCTCAGCATCCTTGTGTTTTTCCTCTGCCTTCTGCTGTTCTATTTCTTTTTATTTTCCTTTTTATTTTTTTTTGTAATGTGTAGAACTTAAAAGGAGCTTGTGAAATTTTTACTTTTTTCTTACTATGGCAAACTGATGGAATGAAAGCAACCCCATATGCAAACTAATGGAAAAATTTGGGGGATAATTTCTTCAAGTATGGACTGTCTGACGTCAGGAACCTGACAGATATCGCTGCAGCATTATTAGCAGTCACCCAGGACTCCAGGTGGAATTAAGGAGGCAGGAATGGCCACGCATTTCAATCTGTGCAGTTAACCTACTTAGATTAGAATCTATTATTTATGGTGATTATCAACCACTGGATCTCTTGTAAATGGCAGTAGGTCAGTGCTTTGATAATAATTAAGGTACTCATTATAGGATAAAAGCGGAGGTCAGCTTCACTTCTGTCTTTTGAAACAGAATTGAACATAAGGAATTACAAGACTGAAGAAATTATTGCCAGGAAGTATCAACATTTTTTGTTTTCATCTTCTTTATTCCGAAGCTGTGTTTTCACAGCTTTCTATATTCATGGTAGCAGTAAAACTAAAAGGTCCCTAATGCCTTCTTTTAAGGAGTTCATTAGAAAGCCGTTAGTGAAGTTTTGTGTATTTTTATTACTACTGCACTCTGGAATGAGACACACAATACCTACAGGAGTCTGAAAAATGGGAGGAAATCATGCATGCGAAGCATATAAACTTTGTACTATTTTCTGTCGTTTTTATTGCACTGCATGATAAAACCCCTTGTTGTTTGAGCATATACACTACTTTATTCTTTAATAACACAACTTAAATGTCATAGATATCTTACAAAGCTTATGTTTATAAAATTTATTAGACAGTGATATGCTAAATGACTCTTAGGGGATTTGGATATTGCTGAACATTGGAAAAACCATAGGTAGGACTAGCAGATTTCCTGCTATTTACCTACTGAACTAAATCAGCCTGAAGACATACCATATTCAGCAACTAGAAAGGAGAGGGGGAAATGTTTGCTTTTTGCCGCATAAAATGTCTGTTATGAGTCACAAGTTTTCTTAATGTTGTTAAAAAACTATCAAGTTTTAATGGAATTAATTTTAGCCAGTGACAGCATCCATTTATCGTAAGATCTAGCCATCAAAAGATACTCCAGCATATACATCAGAGAAGTATTACATATTTATAATAATACATATTAATGTTATAAAGAATAAGAAAAGTAAGAATAACTTGTATCATGTACATATGTTTCATTCTTTCTTTATTCTCTGATATAAGAATTGTACTGGTTTGAGAGCCAAATGCTTTAATTTGGACAAAACTGTGAGTGTGACAGTCACAGCTCCGTTTACCCTATATGCAAAAAATTATTTAGCTCTCCCCATCCAAGCACGAACATCCCTCCCAGATTTCTAGTGGTATGGAACAGTGGAAAATACATGCTAACTACTTGCTTTTCTTCACAAACCTACAGGAATGGACTGAAGACTGAGTAGAGAAGAATGGAGAATGGACAAAATCTCCACAGGATTTCCTTGTACGCACCTCCAGGAAGATGAAATTCGTATTGCTTAAGTTCCTCTGCCAGAATCAAATTATGGACGTTTTGAGAAACTGTTCCTTTCATGTGATGTAAAATGGCCTCCTCCATCTGATTTGTATCAATGTCCTCTAAAGATTGTAAGTAAGCCTTTGGTTACTATCTGGGTATGTCACATATTCCATGTAAAGGCAAGAACTTACTGATTGTATATCCACACATTAAAA